>JAQFZX010003124.1:0-14095 GCA_034682405.1 Hydroisotoma schaefferi | reverse complement strand
AAATCCTTGGGAATCCTTACACCCTTTCATTTTTGAAACGTCAGTCAGATTTCAGAGATGTGACTGTTAGTATCGCTTATTTAATTGAAGGGGTCAATTCTGTAATCCAGGATTTGTAATCCGCAAAACTGCAAACCAAGAAATTAGTTTAGCATCCGACTTTGGACTTACATACTATGTTTTCAGTAACTTCAAAGTGTTAAACCCATGTAAATAAAACCCAATTGATTTTACTTTCCGGATGTGTTTGTCTGTCCATTATCTGTGTGACCGATATGCATTCACAAATGCGTCATACGATTCTCCCTGACTCAAGGAGATACATGATTAAAATAGCACGACCTTTCTCTACCGCTTGGCGAGTTCAAATGTCAAATAATATTATTTCCTGATACGAACCTTTGTGCTGGAATGGAACTGGAAACGGTTCCACTTCTATTGACCCTCCTGTCCCCAACTTGCTTTATTTTTACAGGGAAACTATCACGATGAGGTTTCAAGTATCCCCTAATTAAAATGTGGTATAATATTCCGTATTATTACTCTATTTTACGTACATCATATGTATCCTCTGCGGGATCACTGAGCCAAAACCTACAAGAATTTAGGACTTTTATGCAATCGAACAGGCGTGGTGGATACTCCTCCCTATAAAGGGATATTCTTATCTCCTCAAAGATTCAAACGCTTCATTGGATTGTGAAATATAAAGCCATATTATTCCATCATGCATTGAGAATTTATACCGGTTGACATTTCCCCTCCTGGTCCTTACAACTTTATCATTTCAAAATCACTATAAATATCACAATAAAATGTAGCCAGGCACGAGGTAATGGGTTGCTTTGCATGTTCTAAGAGCGATTTAAGCCAAACTTTTACATCACTTCCTTCAAAAACGTACAATATACGCAGTTAAATTGAAACAATTTCAAGACAAAATTCATAACGTTTTTTACAGCAGTATAACTTACCTTGATACGCTTTTGAAATATAAATTGACAAGAAATACATGTAATGGGCTGCTGGAGGTTATAGTAGTGGCTGCATTATGGATTACTGTGTGTTTTTTTAAATTTTGTTAAATCATACGATCGATGTTGGCATGCTTTACCCAATTATGCTAAACCCTTTTGGTAGTAACAAAGTTTTATGTTAGAATTTAAATACAGGCTAATCCAATCAAATTTCTCAATCAGGTATTTGGCTAATAGAATATAGATGATGGTCTCAATAAAACGAATTTAACGATCATTCGTGCTGTCTGGCTTCGTTTGTGCGATAATTCTCGAACGGGACACTTAACTAAACTCTTTTAACGACGCTAAACTCGGCATGTTAGGAGATGGGCTTAAACTTTACACCTCAATCATGATCTAACAAAGATAGGTTCAAAAATCGGTACAACGGCTACTACGAAAAAAGCTGAAAGAAGTAAAAAGACATGCACAGATAACAGTTTATTTGGTCTGTATTTCTCTTACAAGTTTATCATAATTCATTAAACATTAAAAGCAGTTGGATTCTCCTTGGAGAATAGAATAGAAGGCATTGCTACTTAGGAATACAGATTCTCATTACATTTTACCCAAAAACAACTCCAATTTAAAATAGTTCAATACCAAGAATGAAGTACTTTCTACCTTAACTACTACTACTTTTCTTGTATATGATAACTCCCCTGGGGAATTATATCCGGACATCCATTCTATTTCATAAGTTAACTTTCACATCGCAGAAACAAAGGAAATTTGACAAAACAATTAGCGTTTGCTCTCAGAGAATATATTTTATTTGGTATTTAATATTATTTTTACAAGCTGTTAATTAAAAGCGACTTAAAGTAACGGAAAGTGTTAGCTGTTCTCAGAACCTTTCTCTCTTGACTTGAGTGAGAACTCCGCTAAATTACTTTTTTCTCCTACATTTGACATTGCTGCATATGGGTATCTTAGTAGTTTATATTTGATTACAATTAGCATAGCATTGAGTTATTGAGAAAACAAGCACTTTATCCATATTGCAACTCTTCTGACCAAATACTGTCATTTTTTCAGCAGAATTTAATTCATTTTTCATAATCCAGCCCTCATCTCAATTCGAAACAGAGTGAGATTAAACTCGGTTGCAATATGAAAAAAAGTTGCCAAGCTGCATAAGCCAATGACCGTTTTAATGCATTTCCTCCAGAGCACAGCTTCAAGGAGAGCTTTCATCAGCTCGGCCGATGACAAAGTTTCGAAAAAGTATAACTTTCAAAAATACAAATTTCGAACTCGAAAAAACATTATTACCTGAGGTCCTTTCCCTGTGACCTCCCGAAGCTATTGTGACCCCGCCAGACCTCCCCCACTGGTGACCCCACCAAAACTCAAAGTTGATAGATTCGACCCAGAATAATTTCTAATGACCTCAGGGCCTTTCCGTGACCCCCAGCACTATTCTGACCCATTCTGATGACCCCCAGTTGGTGTCCCCACCAAAACTCAAAGTTAATAGATTTGACCCGGACTAATTTCTAATGACCTCAGGGCCTTACCCTGTGACCCCATAACACTATTATGACCCAATCTGATGACTCCCACTGGGTATCCTCACCAAAACTCAAAGTTGATCGATTTGACCCGGACTAATTTCTAATGACCTCAGGGCCTTACCCTGTGACCCCATAACACTATTATGACCCAATCTGATGACTCCCACTGGTTATCCTCACCAAAACTCAAAGTTGATCGATTTGACCCGGACTAATTTCTCATGACAATGACCTCAGATCTTATGCAGCTTGGCATCTTTTTTTCATACATTTCGATGGGGTACAATCTCACTTTGATTCGAAATCCCAATGGGTGTCAATAATTACTTAAATTAATACTGAAACTGGACAAAGCTTTGCCGTCCTACGTCTCAGAACTCTAAACCTCAAATTCCATAACACAAATTCCCCAAATAAATTAACAAACGCCCAAAATGTTCATCCAGCTTTGTAAACAACCTTCCCAAACGCAAACCTACAATTTCATGTAAAAAACACAGACGGATAGAGTAAGTCCCCCAATCCAAATATAGAAACACCCAGATAGATTCTTCATTTTGAGGAAAGTCCCCTCATCCTGACCTCCATCCATAACCTCCCTATCAACCAGACTCATCTCCCATTCCTTTTTCTTATCAATAATGTCCTTCAATTCCGCAGCGAGCCAATATTGATACATTCCCATGTCCGTCACCTGCGACATAACTCGATTAAAATTATTCAGATAAATTGCCCGTACGAGGGTGGGGAAACCGGAAGCAGAAAACATGGTAGTTTCCACACCCAAAGTCAATGGATACTCTCCATCTACCATTGTAAGGTTCTTGGCAAAAATGTATATCCCATTGACATTCCAAATTATGCATGCAAAATTCTGAACAACGGCTCGTTTGTAGCAATCAACAGGATCAGAACTGGAAACCATTCCTTCATAAAGGGTTTGAAAGGTTGGATTTGTACTGGTTTTAAATATCATTTCCATAACTCCACTAGGACTCTCTAGACCCCAACCATAATTCTTGGCTGCAGCTAACTCAGAAAATGATTTTGGAACGATGGATAACAAAGGATAAGCCAGCATTCCCACTAATATCGATACATAAACGCAATTAAGGATCATAGATGTAAACAACCACAATATGCAAAGTAGTCTCTCAGCCGTATCATTAGGGTACTCTGTCCCTTGACCTACCAACGTGAAGGTCAGGTATTGCCGATAATGCTTGGAGAAAAGGCTCTCAGCCCTCGTTCCCCCGACCAGTCCCGTTTCATATTTGATGATAATTTTGAAAGCGACCAGCGAAAGAAATTTCGATCCGCCAGTCAATATGCCCAGGAAGCTGAAGGATGAAGCCTTATCACAACCACAATAACGACGATAGCCACTACCTGCGTACGCTCAGTGGTAAACCTTCGCTTCGCTCCGTCAATCCCCGTAAAGATAAAATCATGTATGAGTGAACCGGCAGTGATAAGCTGTCGGTATTTGTATTGTATTATGTTTAAGGATCCATACATGTTATTATTTTGTGAAGGAGATTGTATTGAATTGATTTAAAATTGGTCTGGTTATACAAAATTATATGTATGTTGTCTCCTATGGGCGTAATGCCCGACTTAAAGGCAAATAAAACCATTCTTTCATTCATTCAATGAATAAAGATCCTCTACCTTTATCCTCTTTTACTTGAGCGCCTTCAGCTAGATTAAATAGAAGCATAGTTAATGGGATTAAAAAGTTAGTGCGTCTTATCATCCGGGGCGCCTTATCTAAGAAAGGGAAAAAGTTTATGAAAACTGGATTTACGGTATCAATTTACCTTAACTACTGCTACGTTTCTTGTACATGATAACTCTTCTGGGTAGTTAAATCCGTCCATCAACGTTTGCTCTCAGAGAATATATTTTATTTAGCATTTAATATAATTTTTACAAACCTTCTCCTCCGGCTTCCCAGTCATCTTACTACACGACTACAACATCCGCAGCTCCTTTTTTCCCCTTCCTAGTGCCGCTCCTTCACCACTACACCCTCCGCAGCTCCCCTTCTTCCTCCAGCTTCCCAGTTCTCTTCCTTCATGACTAGGCCCTCCGCAGCTCCCCCTTTCCCCCTTCCCAGTTTCCTATTCCGTGGTTTTCCCTTTCCTTATCTCCAGTTTCCCAGTCCCCTTCCTTCACCACTACACCCTCCGCAGCATAGACAAAGTATCAATTCTCCAGTGATTGTACTTCGTAATAAGCGATGATCTTCATCATTCCGCTGAATCGTTTCATGCTGTTCGTAGTGTAGTTGTGGACAAAATCAAGGTTGATGCTGTTGGTTGGGGCCTACAGTTAAATAAAATTTATTACGTTATTGATGGGGCTGCCAGCCAATATTAAAATTGTAAAAAATTTTCAAATCTTCTACAACACGAGAAACATTTTGATTTATTGGCTGAATGGCATTTTACTCCTACGTCTCACCGCAAATCCGTCTGCGATGCTATGTCGGCTGTTGCAAAAAGGAGTTGTCGTCTTGAAAGTTTAAAACCTGACAGGTATATCACAACTGCGACTGAGATGTTTGAATTCTGCACACGTAAATTGACTTGACAGACGCTCAACTTTTTTCTTATTACAAAAGACAAAATTGCAAGTAGAACTAGGCTCTCGGCTAGAAGGTATGCTAATACTAAAACGGTTCCTGGCACTCGATCATTTCATTCTATTACCATCGGTTCCGCTACTGAAGTGCATCTTCGGCTGTATTCGAAATCTGAAGAATTCATTACCCATCGTATGGGTTTCATAGATCCACGAGAGACTGAGGTTTTTTTTAATGCTTTTGTCGCAGTAAAGCATGATCAAAAATATCAGGTTGGACAGTTACAGACAGTTGATGAAGAATCTTCAGAGTGTGAAATAAAGTATTTTAGAAGCGTAGGGTAAGGAAATTCCAATAAGCATAGATGGCCAGGCCTGGAAAATATTGCAGTGATTCCATTTGCTTTTATTGTATGTAACGTTGATGCGCCATTGTCTACTAATGGTACCGACTATGTACTTAATAAAGATAGCTTGGAGCTAGTTAAGAGAAAGTTTAAAGATATACAAAGCTCTCGGAAGTGTAAATAGTTAAGCTTCCATTTTTTTTCTCTTGTTACCTAGAATTACGAATTAGATAATTTAAAAAATGTAATATTCTTAAATGTTAGTTACCAATTTCTGTGGTTACAAAAAGTGGAAAGTTTTTATTAATAAAATGAGTTTAAAATGTCATCACTCTCCCCGTTAATACACGACTGAGCGTTATTTGAGAATGTTATGAGAATTAATCTGCCTATGATTTGTTTTACTTTACTCAGACGAGATGGAGTCAAGTTATCAACTCGGTAACTTCGAAATTAGTGCAGGCTGCAAAACTTCCTCGCAGGCATATTTATGTGAGTGTATTCACTTTGCAGAAGTTTTAAAAGTTTTGCAAAACTAAAAAAAGTTCTAGCCAGTTGGAAGATTTTTAACGGATATAATTGATCCTTTAAGCATAATATTTGTAGACCAATAATTCAGATATGCTCAAAGGACGCGTTATAGTTAGTGGTGAAAAGGTTCAAGAAAGAAACAAGTTTTGGGGTAATGTGAAAATTTTACATTTTTTGTAAATTACGAGCGCGTGTGGAAACAGTTTCATTCCAGGAGCTTATTGTGTTAATTAATAGTAAAACAGTCGTATTTACTTTATTGCTAATTTAGTCTTAAAGATCTCCTTTATTAACGCTGTAACTTTATCGTTTACTCTAATTTCAAAATTTGCTACGAGGCATGTTTAGGAGAAGGCAATAGCTTTGCACGAGTTTCAAATTTTTTGAAAAATTCGAAAAACTCTTCTGCTTAGCATAAAGACATACATGGGTGTTTTACATTCGCAGTGAGTTGGAAAACGTTAAAACGACGTCTAAGACTTAACTACGCACGGTAGAACAAAAATTTAGGATAAGGTGAGAATTTCGAGATTTTTGAAATTTAAGGTTGCTAATAGAAGCATAGGCGCATTTAAGAGACTGGGAGGTGTTCAAATTAGTAATTAACTGTAAAACCATAACATTTATCTCATTTTTCGAGAAAACGTAAAAATGTACATTATCAACCCTGTAAGTTACGCGTTTTTTCGAATTTCCAAATTTCCTGGGATTCACATATGAATAAACTTATAAGCTTCATGCTCATACCAAAATATTTGCATATTTTGAAAAATTGTGACCACGAATACGTTGGGAAGGTCACATTACTAAAAACCCGCATATCTCCAGAATGGGGTGACGTAGGACAGTAAGTTTTTCGGAGGATTACTTTCCTGTAGAGCTGCACATGTGGTAAAAATTTCATGGCCTTAGCGAAAGGTCAGGTAAGGTCATCGTTGGTTGGTTCTGAACCAACTCATTGACGAAAAAGAATTTTTTCTTCTAGTTAACCGAACAGAAGGGTAAGTTTTTTAATTAAGTGTTTTCAAATGTAGTGATTAGTGGCTGACACTCTGTTAATCAACAGGTACGCAGGTCGAGATCTTTGCAAAGTAGTAAAGTACAGTTTGATTATGGTCGTAGACGCTCATAATAATTTTTCGGAGAGTAATCAGCCACTACTTATATACGTGAGATGCCACTATAAATTGTACGGAGATTTCGTCTTCGCAAAATGATAATTTTGGTTTAGAATTGGTAAGGAAATGTTAAACAGTGCTTGCAACATATTAAAAGCCTGCAACACTGAAAAGAATATTATGCAACTGGAGAAATATCTAGACGAGCATGAGAAAGCTGTTGGTAGGTCATTTCCTCTTTTGAATCCCATCCCATCCCATCTTTGAAGTCATCGAAGTGTCAGGTAACCTAACATTATTGGATAAAATGTTTTAAAATTAAACGGCTTTTTTTAATCATTCATGTCATATCTGCAGAATGCTTTTATGATTGTTGAAATTTTTGGTTATTTGTATTTCTGTAACAAGTTTATATCCATGCATATAATTATGAGATTTGTTTTGTAAATTAATATTTTTATTATTAATCTTTTAAAAATTTCGATTTGGAATTTTTATAAAGTGTTGTCAAAAAAAATTTATTGTGGTTTTTTATTGGCTGTTTTTATTTTAATTATAACTAATTGTAATCTGACTTTGATTACTGATGAATTAGGTGAAGTGAAATCAATTATTTGTATGGTTTTGTTCGACTAGCAAAATGAAAAGAAGCTTAAGTTTTGGAAAATGTATGAATGCGTATGAAAGAGGTATCACTCGAGCATTACAACCTTCAACTTAAAGGCAAAGAGAAAGATCAACTCATTATTCTGCTTTACTTTAGCAGGAACAAAGTAAAGTTAAACATTAGATATTTCTCTTGCATGCTATGAAATTTCTCCCTCAAAGTATGGTATTTTTTATATTGTAAACACATTTCATGAACGACCAAGATAAGCTTATACTTGGATTTAATTATACTGTAAGAAGAGACCGACGGAGTCATATATCTCAGTGTACGATAAATTCATCTTGTGTGGGCTACGTGGGTAAATTAAAACCATAGTGTTCGTGAATTTATTTTGTAAAAATTAGGATAGTACATTTTGTGCAAATCTGGAATGCCTTATAAAGCTCTTTTAATACATTTTGCAATCTTTAGCGAGATGAAAAAGTTGTTCGGTGATGTAGGTGGCGAACCAGCTAATTTAACTTGTAAATCTTCATTAAATAGTACTTCAAACTCTGTCGCCAGAATGATGAAGTCCAGCTCAAAACCTGAAGGAAGTAGACCCGATAATGATGCCAATGCTCCAGGTTTCTCGTCTACACAAGGATTAATCTTCTTAGATCAACCAGTGGAGAAGGCGTGCAGCTCTGAATCAGTTTCAAACAACCCTAAAGGTAATTTATTTAGAATTTTAATCGATGGCAACCTCAACTTACGTAGTTCTGATTCATCGTGCTATTCATTTTGCAGGTTTCACTCTACCTAGGAATTTAAAAGACCTTAAATCTTTGGATACTATGTCGTTTCCTTCTAATCCACTCTCGGAAGGCAGAAAGGCCGAAGGTACGTTTATTTTATTTGCAAGTATTTCAAATCGTTAAATGTAGTATTCCGTACAGTGGACCGAGTGGGGATTACAATCCTAGAGATGCATAGTGCAGCCTGACACTAAACCACTTTTACACCTTCGCGTATATTCTGCTGTGGTAAGAGTTTCAAATGTAAGCGTAAACATTATAAATCTAAATTTCCTAGCAGTTTTATTTTCAGAATATGATGATGCAATGAACAAAAAAAACTTCAGGAGAGAAATTTCATTGGTATGTTTCATTTGCAGGCGGTTTTCGGCTATTTCTTTGTTCCTGCGTCCTCCATCTATACTAATTCGTTTGCTGGTGCTACTATTCCCATGCTCCCGGTACTATGAATTAATAGTACAAACCAAAAACGTAAGTCGGCTTCAATTACGTTTCCTTAGCAGAACCTTGACTGCTGCCAATTACACACTTCTGTGTTGTGGGTAGAAATATGCCAACTGCTGAAAGCAGCAAAACTGTAAAATCACTGTCTGAAAAGCTTGCTCAGCTAAAATTTCTTTTCAATTAGTTTAATTTTTTGATATAAAATTATCACTTTGAGAGGGCGCAAATATTACCTATATTCTTATATCTCATGAAAAATTATAAATAAAGAATGTTTGAACTAAATTAGATAAAAGTGATTTAATTTGATTAAATTTCTTATTTCTTTTTTCTAATTTCCCCTCGGGTATGAGATAAAGGTATTAGTCTACACTTTCTCCTCATTCTACATGTTATGTAAACTAAGCGTTCATGCAACCGGAAAGAGTTTTTAAAAAATAACTTGGAAATTTGGGCAAATTTATTAATTATTAATTAAAATTAAATTAGGGCGATTAAAATTAAGAGAAGGATTAGATGTGGCTATGTGGATATTATGGACCAAGTGGGGGTGTCGGAAAGAGTGAAGGTGTGGTTAGGAATTTTTTTTCCGGCGGGCTTCTTGGGTCTAGCGTTTTCGGCGGGTTGCTAACTGTATGGATATTATTATTGACCAGGCTTTTAGGACAGTGTAACTTACCAAAAAATTATGTCAAAAATTGAATTAGCGCGTCCTGCACCATTCGCCTTCTTCGGAGAACCCGCATTAACCTCACAATGTCCCAGACAGTACCACCAATACCACGGTATATTACCCACCAATAGCTTACTAGGTCACTATTTCCCCTTTGATTTCGCCAAAAAAATCCACCAGTATAGCCGGGTGTTTTAGGGTCATTGATGATTTTAGCTTTATTAAGCCTTTCGTAGCAAAGTCTTTATGTGAATGCTCTGTCACTCTGTTCGTCTGTCTCTCTGTCCGAGCGATAACTTTCGAATCGTTAAAGTTTTGAGTTCCGCTTCCGGATAGTTGTCACTAAGGCCCCAATTAACTTTAAGTTCAAAGATGGCCCTTGTGGGCCCCACCCCTCAAGGTCAACGTTTACAGGTCACCAAAAGTTTAAGCAGCAACCCATATAAAGTTTGGATTCGTTTTAAAGGTATTAACTAGGACATAAAAATACAAGTGTCGGTATTGTTTTGCGACCATCAGGTCAAAAGTTATGACCTTGCAAAGGTCAAATGCGGCAGTCTGAGACTCTACTACCAAATGGTACCCACAACCTCCACAACTTCATACAATCTCTTTCAGAACTTTTGTCTCAGGAAGCCCCACATAATTTATCTAATCACCCCAAATCACCCCAGAATGTCTCACAGTGCTCCAAACACCACAAAATGTATCAACTTGCCCTCAATATGCTAGCCTTCGTAACCCCCGTTTACAACGGTTTATTGTCATTGAATTTACCCTGTATTTAGCAGCGTTATCCATAATAGGACGACGCAAAGTTCTGGAAAGGGTCCGATAGTTGGAAGAAGGACGCTTTACCAAGAAACGCTTCAAGAATTATACCAAGAAATCCAGATTCTAGCTTTCCAAACCTCCCTCTGTCAGCAGAAGGTACTTCTTCCAGCGATTGTGACGTTCATCTCAAATAATCTGATATTCTCGATGTTTATCTGCATCCGGCTCAGCGATGACAACCCTCTAGCCGCATTCAGCTACTTTGTTCTCATCTCCCTCGACAGCGTCTGTGTCATTCTTACCTTATCTTATGCAGCGTTGATGAACACAGAGTCCAAGGACCTGCTCAACCTACTTGCCAAAACGGCTACTGCGGTCAAAGGTCAAAACTTAAGGGAGGTCAAACGAAGGGTCAATTCCCTGGCTCAATTTACAATCCGGATGGGCATGAATTTCGTTGAGCAGGAGACACTACCCTTTGTCATCCTCGACTTTTGCATGGCCCAACTTGCCTCTTTACTCCTTATCTGAATTATCATATCAATAACCGTATTTCCCATTTTAATTACCCCCCCCCCTTTTAATAAATCCTCGTACTCTTCCCTCTCCAAACTAAAGTTAATTAATTAATGTCCCTTTTATTAGCACTAGCTGACATACCATTAATTCTTATTCCATACAATACGTCCCCGGGGGAAGTAAAGCAGCAAATACGGTTGCTCACAAAAAACATGTACAAAAGTACCACAGGCTTTGAAATCGTGGTTGTGGTAAGATAAGACTATCCCACTTATCCAGATATTCATCTCATCTAAATATTTGATAAGCCTTCGATAAGATCACGAACCTTATAAAAGCTCAATACCCATTTACTTTATAATTTTGACTAATTAATAATTAATAAATAATTAATAATAAAATAATTATTTTGATAAACGGCATCCTTCATCCCTTAACCGCATCTTCTCAAGCGTTGGCTTCCTAATGGCCCTTAATTAAAAATTGAACCCCTGTTCAATCAATACTAAAAACCACTGTTCCTATAATCAAAGTAATATCAGCATTAAACTACCATATTTACAGAAATAATGCCCCTGGCCCTGTTGAAGTTGAATTATTAATTCGACGAAGGAAAAATTAAAAATCCTCCTTCCTAACATGGACAAGATAGGGCTGGCCAATTTCTAATTTTAACATAGAAAGGTAATGGGGCATTAGACTGGGGGGATTTATTAGACGGGGGCATTATTTAGGGAAATACGGTGTCAAAATTTGCTTAAAATCCTCAATTTCCATCCAAAATTCTAAAAACTCAGTCACTTTGTTGAGTTGAGAACTCCAAAACCATAAAGTACAAAGTGGCCCGAATCTCAAATTCATATTTACTCCAAATTAATTTTTAAAAATCTCTCAAACAGCGTCCGTCAGCGTCCGAAAGTTCTCAGCGTCGACGCTTCCCAACCTTTTGTATCGTAAATAAAGGATTGCTTATCTTAAATTGGGGTTATCAAAATGTCTGGAGGAGGGATTCGTCAGCAGTTATCCGCCGTGGCGCTGACCTTAACCGGCTCTCATAAAGACCAATCGGATAAGTACAAAGGGATACTGGAATCTATTATGCAATCACCTCCCACGGAAATTGTGGATAACCTCAAGGCCCTTGTCGATCAAAGTAAGGGAAGGTCAAGGGAGGTCATGACCTTGTTTTTGGGAGGGGGGAGGAGGGGTTGATAAAAAATAACCGTATTTCCCATTTTAGTTCCTCCTACACCAGAATAATTACCCCCCTCCGGTTTAATTCCCCCACCTTACCATGTTAAAAGGTCCTATCTTGAGCCCCAGGGGAATTAAAACGGGAATTACGGTTAATAATTTGTATAAACTTTTCAGTGGTGAACGAGAACATTTCGCTGGTCGTTTCCCGGATTGTCCTTACCGAAGTTGCGGCCCAGTTGACCAAATTATCTGACGAAGTTTCGAAAGACGTTGCCCACTACACGCTGGATAAAGTAGGGACATGGACACCGTATTCCCCGTTTTAATTCCCCCCTCCGGTCCAATTCCCCCTTCAATTCCCATGTTCAAAGTATAAATTTCCCCTATCTTGGCCATGTTAATAGAGTTTATAAGTTTCCCCTAAAAGTAATAAAGCCCCAGGTAATTTCCCTTAATTACGCCCGGAATAATGCCCCCCTTCCGGTAAGGTTTAATGTTAAAAGCTTTAAATTTTCCCTATCTCTACCACGTTAATATAATTTTCAACCTTTACTTGGAAGTAATAAAGCCCCAGGAGGATTAAAACGGGAAATACGTGTACGTACTTTTTATAAAGTTTAAGGAAAGGACAATTTAATTGTATTTTTTGTGTTTTTAGGTTCAGCCGAGAGTGATATCGTTTGAGGAGCAGGTAGCAGCGATTAGGAAACATTTATCCCTTATTTATGAGAATCAGCGACAATGGAGAGACGCTGCTCAGGTCCTTGTGGGAATTCCTTTAGAAACTGGACAAAAGTATAGATTTAAAATTCATGTTTACTTACTTTAGTACCCTATTTCTGGTTTTAATTCTTCTTAGTTCCTCCCCCTCTTACTCGAAATCCTCACCCAGAAACCGCGGGTTGTATGCATAAAAAAAGAGGTTTTGAAGCATATTTTACATGGGAGAAAGGCCCCTTTTAACTTATAAAGGATAGGCGTGCGGCATAATCAACGAGGGCGGTTTATGGGCGAGGATGTAGGGTACTTTTGATGTATGTTCTACTGTTTAATGCCACCGGGGAATTAAAACTGGAAATGCGGTAGTTATAGTTAAAATGTTCGTCGTTCTCTCTAATATTAATTATGTTATTTCTTGTGTATTTTTAGGCAGTACACGGTGGACTATAAGTTGGAAACTTATCTAAAAATCGCCCGTCTCTACCTCGAAGATGATGATGCAGTTCAGGCGGAAGCTTTTATTAATCGAGCCTCTTTACTACAAGTCAGTTTACGAAACAAAATAACTATTTAAATTCATGATTTTATTCGTTGTTAACCTTTGTCTTTAAAATTACAGAACGAATCCAAAAACGAAGAACTTCAAATAGTGTATAAAGTTTGCTACGCCCGAGTGCTGGACTACCGGAGGAAGTTTATCGAAGCTGCTCAGAGATACAATGAACTGTCTTATCGTTCCATGATCGCTGATGGGGAGCGTGTTACAGCACTTAAGAATGCGCTTATCTGTACTGTCCTCGCTTCAGCCGGCCAGCAGAGGAGCAGGATGCTCGGGACTTTGTTTAAGGACGAAAGGTGTCAAAACCTACCGGCTTTTAATATCCTCGAGAAAATGTACTTGGAGAGGGTCATCCGGAAGTCTGAACTCAAGGACTTTGAAGATTTACTCCAACCTCATCAAAAGGCTACTACTGCTGATGGTCAGTTTAGAATTTAGTGGATAAATTATTGTGCTACTACTACTACTCATACTCATTATACTACTAATACGACTACTACTACCACCACTACTACTACTTCTACTAGTACTACTACTACTACTACTACTACTTACTACTACTACTACTACTACTTACTACTACTACTACTACTACTACTACTACTAATACTACTACTACCCGCTACTTGTTAAACTACCCGGTAGTTCTCAAGGAAATAAATTCACCATTCTTTGTACACTTTT
>JAQFZX010003123.1:0-14108 GCA_034682405.1 Hydroisotoma schaefferi | reverse complement strand
CCCCGGTTTAATTCCCCATGGCAAATCGGAGGTTGAAACAATAATTCCCCAGGGGGATTATTTCGGGAAATACGGTACTTATAGAAAAGAAGGTGAAATATGGTAAATTTGGAGCAGTAAAAGTAGAGGTAGAAATAGTACGAGCAGAGGTAGAAAATCAAATCGTAGAGGTAGAAATAGTAAAGGTAGAAAAGGAATAGATGCTGTAACAGTAGAGGTAGAAATGTTAGCACAGAGATAGGATACTTACAAATAGTATAAGTGGTAGAAATAGCAGAAGGATGTAGAAAGAGTAGATAAATAGTAGACTAAAGGCAGAAATTAAAAATAGTAATTAATAGATGCAGAAAAAGTGATAGTATATGTAGAAATAGTAGAGTAAAGGTAAACATAGTAGAGTAGCGGTAGAAAAATAGTAGTAAATAATCGTAAACGTAAAAATAAGAAACTTTTAGGCCAAAATATTAAAAGTGCGGTAGTAAATAGAGTTGTAAAGATATAAGTTCAAAAGATAGAACCCCTGATCAGCCAGACCCAATCAAGCATAACGAAAGTAAGGTAGACTAAAGCAAAGAGAAAGTTATTTAGTTCTTTCGATTGTGGATAAAAGATAAATCAAGAAAGAATTCGAACGAGATTGAGATTAAGGAAAGTTTTACAGAGCAATGTACACAGGGCAGGGTAGAGAAATGTTGTTAACTGAAGGAAACCATAAAATATCCTCAAACTCTTTACTCGCTCATAGTCAAAGTTTCTACACAACCATGGGCAATCCCACAGAGCAGAAATAGAAAGTTATCTCTCTCCAATTTATATTTTTACTCGATTATAGATAGAAAAAAGTATAGATTGGGGTTTTCCTCTCTGCGGATCTCACTCACGTCAAGCACGATCACTTTTGATTAACTGCAACCACGGCTATTCTTTCCGTCTGTTACTGTAAGCTGCTTTCTTAGTTGGCTTTGCATTCTATTAATAAAATATCACCCTTGCATGCAACATTTCATGAACTCCTGCATCATTCCATTACTAACTGCACCAAGCAAGTAAGTACCTTGTTATAGATCCTTCAACCAAAATATGAATTCTAGAATGTAAGCCCTTGAATCTAAGGGAATAGAGTAAACTGTACGTTCCTAGCCACCAAAACCACCAGTATTGCATGAAATGTTCAAAAGTAAGCTGAGAATGATCCGTTTTAATTACCAATGTTTCCAACCCAAAATATAATACAATTATAATTCAAAATTAAGCAAAGAATATTCTAAAGGTACTTATGATTAAAATATTGTTTATATTTTGTAAACTACATTACAAATTGACACCCAAAATAAAATCCTGTCACTTACCGATAGAAAGACGTCTCCATCTCGTCTTCCGTTTACGTCCCATGAAGAACCCTCTGCACCTTGAGGACTTGTTTTACCTCTTTTCCAACGTTAATCTTCCACACTTTTGTAACTGTATTTCTTACTTTTAATTGTCTTACAACTGCCTATACAATCAGTCCACCAAAACTGTTTTTCATAGTCCGCTATCCCTTCTACCTAAAAACAATGTTACTTAATTTGTAAAATGTTTTACATTGAATAAACTTCCAAGTTCTATATAGCTTTTCTGTACAATTTTACTCTCTCCCAGTGTATTTCCCTCCCAATTCTCTGTATTAGTTCCGCATGCATAAATAATTTATCTTAATCTTAAGAAACCACTCATTCTCTAATATTATCACTGGATTGCAGGAAATAAGTCAAAGTACGTATGAATAGCACGAAAGTATTTTCAATAAGAAGGAAAGCCTCTTATCTCTTCCTTGACATTTTTACTATTCAGTTACTTGTGCATTTATGTATTTATCCTATTTATGAATGAACTACTTTCTTAACCGTCTTTTAAACACTGTTATTTTTATTTACTGAAGTATTATTCAGTATTACAATTACTAGCCATAGGCAGCAGTACAACTTTTACTCTTAGGAGTACAGCCCCCGTTATCCCTTATTTTTCAACTATTTTATAATTATCGAATGTGATGAAAGAGTTGGTTTTTTCGTCTGGGTTCTCGTTCCGTTGAATTTGTTTCTTATCTTGGACCATGTTTGGATTGGGGATGATAAGACAAACTAATTGAAAGCTTATCCATTGATTGGGTTTATAATGTTATTCGAGAGACATATAGAGATGTACTTTTATTTGTATTTATTCAAACCTTGTTTCAGTTACTTCTACTTTGATTGATGTTTATTTTAAAGGGTTAAAGTATAATAGATAAGTGGAGGGTTTTCTGGTATTTTTTATTTGTTGTTGTACAACCAGAATCAGGAGTGGAGTCGATTAGTTCAAGACCTCTTTGGGGGTGAGCTTTGGGGTTCTGAATAAATGACCTTTCGACAATCCTTCCTCTAGATTCTGTGGAGAAAAAGAAACATATTTCTTGTAAGTTTATGTACGAAAAACCTTAAACTTTTTTGTATTGCATTTTCAAGAATAAATTTATCAACTTTCCTATTTTATATAAATGATACGCTTTCATACTCTCATTAATAGCTTTAAGGCATAAATTATATAACCATGATATACTAAACTTACACATGAGATTCAATGTGCTGCTTGCTACTGTGACTGTGTGAGTAATTGTATTTAAATTGAAATATAAATAATTAATATTGATCAATACCAAACTAAACAAACAAATCCTAGCTTTTTTTATTCCAAAAGGGCTGGGGGTAGTTAAGCAATACTATTAAACATTTGCAGGAGCAAAACTTGTGACTTAAAATCCAGATCAATGAACCATACCATCTGTAATTAGTTACTGGTAATAAATGAAGCATGTAAAAATTAATTGTAGAGAGTAACTAGATAAACTAAACGTTATGCAAATCGTCCCTTGGAATATTCAGGCTATATCTGTAATAAAATATTTAAAACGTCCCAAATTTTAAACAATCACTAAAAGCTGTAGATGCATCTGTTTGAACACTACTTAAATAATTGCCATTAAATTTATGACTTCTAGGCTTACTATTATTAAAGTGCCATTAAATCTTCGGACAGTTACACTTTACTTATTGCATATGCAATATTCCAACATGTATTAGCAAAATGTAAAGTATATGCAGTGAATTTAACTAATAGCTAACTTTTAAAATGCATCTAAAAGCCAATAATGCGTGAAATTCCTTTAATGAATTATTCATAAATAGCTAATAGCAAACTTTAATGAATTGAAAGTTAATTATGAATCTGTTTCCAACTCTCCATGTTAAGTAAAAGTCCCTTTACCCTATCCAATTGACCCGATTAAATTCAATTAAAATGCAAATACCCTTCTGTAAAATTAATTGCCCGTGATTTACGAATACCTACACATATTTCTACTCGTAAGACAAAGACGGAAAGAAAAGGTTTCATGCGTACAGAAGCCTCCCACGTCCAATGAATCGTATAAGAATATAAAAAACCAGATCACCTTCCTATACGCTGTTTTTTTCCCATTAGTTGAGCAATTATTTAAAATCTGCATTCTCTCTCAGCTATATTTCTCTTGTGCCATTCACTCAGTTTTATTTTTTATTGGTTTCTAAAGCGGATATCTCTACCGTAAATCCCTCAATAGAGATTTCTTGGCCTTCGATAAGTTTGACCCCCAAAACACCCATACTTATTTACTAGCCCGGGCTGCATTTCGAGGATTTACGGTATCCATCTCCTAGAGTCTCTTCTCTCTGTATGGATTATGACTCTAGCCACCTGAAGAATTTTAAGAGCCGAAAAGAGAAGTTGAGTTTTACTTGTCGGTCGTAAAAAAACGCAGGCACAGATTATAGAAAGATCCAACAAATTTTAATGGGCTATCGTTTACCTACATACCATTCATCCCTCTTTAACTATTTACTTTACTCGTTATGCCCTTTCGGCTCTGATTTGAAATTTGAATAAATCACTTGCTTTTATTTTAAGAGTCCCCTATACTTAAGGTAAATGGTTGCGAAGTAGCTTGAACATTATCATATAATATGGAATAGAATTGTGAATGGATCTCTCTGTCAGATAAATCCTTCTCCTTTTTTATTAGCACCAAAGTGCGAACTCGTACCCATCTTTTCTCAGCTAGTTAGCAGGTACTATGTAGCTACTGAAATTCAATACTTGACTGAATATTGACCTTCGGTTGTTAAAAATATATTCAAATTTATGACAAGGAGTCGTTAGGAATGAGTTTGGGAGGATTCTCTTCTTGAATTGTACGGAGGCAGACTTCTTTTTAAGTTTTTTTTATAACTAAACTCCGCAACGATCTACAGCAACGGCCGACCTAACTTTTTAACTCGCTCTCCGGGTACTGTATAATTTTATTTAAAAAGTACCTTGAAGTAAAAAATAAAGGTGTTTTTTTATATTGCACAAATCTGCAAGGCCCCTCTTGTTTGGCATTCTCGTTATAGATGCGGTATGGATAAGGATACAGTACAGGATATTTATTTTGCTGCTGTAGCTGTAGCTTATGTGCATAGTAGCCTTATTCTTTGGCTAGGGCTAGGGAGATTTATTATTTATAGATACAAATAAAGATATCTTGAGCGACTTATTTTGGTACGATGTTTTTTCAGTTGTAGAAGAGTTTACGTTTATGTTTAAGATGGTAAATTCTGTGGAAAAAGTTAAAAGAAACCGACAGAGCTTTTTGATGTTCGATATACTCTCGTAAAAAAGTGAAATTAGTTGGAAGTTATGTTTAGTTGTATCAATTTAGTAAGTTTCAGATGGAACAGTTCTATTGCATATTTATACGCGTGATTGATTCCATTCTAATCGAGTCCATAAACTCCGACAACAACAACAGTTCTTCCTTTTTTATTCTGCCAATTGATTCCACAATTTCAGCCAAACGCTATAAACTCACTTTCGTGAATATTTGCAAAAAGAGAAAAAGTACCTAAATCTTCCCACACAACAACACGATTCTATGGACAATACTACTTCGTGCATACACAATACGGAAGCTACTACAATCATAGAAGAACGAGAGTGGTTACATGTATCTAGTTACAGCCAGTTCCAGTCAGGTTGACAATTTTGTGAAAGCACTCCATACAATAAATAAACAATAGAGTTACCCACCCACAAACCTATACGCAGCTAAGGCTAAAGCAGGAACTATAAAGCATAATAGGAGCAACCCTCATCCAGTTGTGTAGTAGTAGTAATAGTACTAAAAGCAGTAGTAGTAAAAGGTACAGCAAAACCAAAGTAATTAAATCAAGTCCTGCATAATTAATGAAAACAGTCTTTATGCGTGAACAGTTCCAATTCCAAATACCTAAACACAATAACCAACCAACAAACTATTACACAACAGTAAAAGCGCACTAGATAAATTTAGATACTACAAACTTCAGCTATGAAATAGTAAACGGGCATTTCCTGAATAATATTATTCCACAACCCATACTTATTTTTTTTTATAAATGAGCAGTGTTCGATAAGGATGCGTGGTACGTGCGTGTGTGCGATTGAGGTGTGGAATTTTATTTTAAACCAGTAATCAAATCATTTAACCTTTCCCCTCATCTCATTCTCAATCACAATTCACAATATCCATCCATGTGCACATTGTTAATTGGTAATCATCCTTTCACAATTATGCTAACATTTAATCCCTCCGTCCGTATCCTTAATACATTAATGGATATTTTTGCAGACGACCAAATTTTTAAACATCAAGTCGACCGTATTTCAAGTAGTCGGACTATTTCAAGTGTGAATTCCCCTTTTATAGTTCTTTACCCAGTATGAATCCCCCAACTTTCCATGCTAAAAATTTAAATATGCATAACATTGCTCTATTTTAAGCGTTTCTGTATTTTCCCAAGACAATAAGTTCCTTTACTTTACTAAGCAATTGCTTTGCTTTACTTTACTTTTCAGATAGAAAGTAGTACGGATGCATGATAAAAATTTTAATATTAGCATCAAATGGTTGTAAAAGGTCTACTTAAATTTGACATTTGGAGAAAACCTACTCCACGTGAAGTCGATTAGTTTATAATAATGTATCCCTGTACAGTTTAGTCTTTTACTACTACCTATCTACATACATACACGGACGAGAGATAAAAGCGGGTCAATATTTATGCCAGTTATCTCTAATCTGTTTCATATTACTATCGTCATATCAAATCATCATAATCATACCTTACCATAGCCTATTACAGCATAAAGTACAGAATAAAAAGAAACGCACTGCTAAAATATTATTAATATTTGAATGAATGAAATGAACTTACAACCAGCCATGCCTAAAAGCACTACACTTTGGAGTAAACAGGTTGAGAAATGAATAAAAACATTTCTCTGTAATATTGAGATCAATATTGAGTTTCCCTTTATCTATCTAGACTTGGGAAAGATGACTGGCTGCTTTTGTATAATAAGTTGTAGTAGTAGCAGCATGCATAACAGCAACTCTTGTAGATTATATTCAATAGTTGAATATAGTTGGAGCTTAAATTTACAATTTAAATATCTAGATTCCAGACCAACGGAGCAGACATAGTCTGACTTTTTCTCCCTTCTGATCAGAAGCAACCCTCGTTCGTCAAAGTACATAATATTACCAATAATAATTATAATACTTGTATCAAACTATACTTAAGTATGAAAGGGTTCACTTCACTTGATAACGTTAAGTACAATATATTTGAGAAAGTTCCAATATAAAATACATACCAAGAAGACATGCCTATGAATTTAATTTAATTTAATTTCATATTAGTCTACTGAGTTTGATTGCATATTCATTTGTGATTAAATACCATCCCAGTAATATTACAATAGATTATTTAACGGTTCAAATAAAGTTAGAAAGCTCATTGTTTGCTTTTAGCTCAACCTGTAAAGTTTTAATTCGAAACGTGCACAAATTTTATTTTTGTTAAGACCTATTTATCTTTAAAAAAATAGTCCATGAAGATTCCTTCATAGAAGAAACTTATAAAAGCTACATTCGCCTTCATTGGATATTTGTTTACGATCAAATACAATCCATGCGGGATTGCCACAGATTATTTAATTTAGTACTTGGAGAGTTAAAATACATAAAAGAATGAATGTACTTCAACTCTGCAGCTATAAAAACCTCTAATTCATAAATAAATAAATAGAATTTGTTTTATATTATAACCCTCTGTCCTTAAAATATTAAGAACATTCAGACAGAACACAAGAAAAACTACACTAAAGCTGTGACACGAACAATAGTAAATCTTTAAATAAAAATGGCATCCATCCCCTGAATAAAAACCACTCTTTAAAAGGGCAAAGTACAAAAAGGGGATATTTCTAACGCAGCAAACAACCTCTATCTCTAATCCTTCAGTATACAAATTTATCTACAGCTAAACCACCATTAACTGCATCTGTTTGAATTTAAATCCTGCCTAGAATAAGGACTCTGTATGTATTCTGTCCCGATGGCTGGCATACTGCTTAATGTAGTTACTTATTTAAATTTATGCTCGCTTTTTAAAACCTTTAAATTGAAATGAGGTGTGTTGTTGTGTGTGCTGGCCGACTTGCTGCATTGCAGGTAGGCAGGGAAATTGAATATTAAACCGCACCAGCTAATTATTTCAAAAGGGAAAGATCTACGTGTGTCTTATGTAACATTTTCATAACACGCCGCATTAGCCGAGCATCTTCCTATCGCATAACACGAAAAAAAAACAGACTGCTCTTAGAGACTAGGAAGTTATTGGAATTAGTATGAGGAACTATAGCAAAAACTTGTGAATTAACATGGCCACAATATTATAATATTTATTTAACCAAGGAGAGATCTGTTTGAAGAACAAGTTCCAATGAATTGGTTCGAGACAAGGAGCCAGCTTATCGCAGACAACATTTGGAGTGATGATAAGTTGAGCAATGTTTGAATCCCTTTTGGAAGTATTTTGCTCATCTGTGTATTGCATTGCAGCTACTATGTAGTATAAACACCTTAATGGGATTTACCTTTTCTAAATTTACGCATGATTTTTATTACATATTCATTTATGGATTCATATTCCTATTTAACTCAATATGTTCGTATGTACTTGGAACCCCGTTAAAATAAATGGCAGCAATATATAGAGGTTTTTTCTGTACAGTTATATAACTAAATGGGATTGTAAACTTCTTCGTTAGCTATGTTATGTTGCTGAAAAAATGTGGTAAGTGAAAAGTACACAGACAGTTTTTGTTATGAGCTTTATCCAATGCACCAACCAGATTATGAAATCATTTACATTGAGAGAAAAAATATTGAATGAATAAGTAAAAAGATGTGGTTCAGTCTCAAAGAAATGTTGAATAAAGATTAGAAAGCTGTTTAAATAGCCTAACCCTTTTTATCTCCTTGCGTACTACATTTACTGTATACTGGCCATTTCTTCACTGGGAAAACTTCCTAGGTGCGAATTAATTAGCGAGATTTTATTTACTCGACAATTGAAATGGAGAGTAGAACTTGTAATTTACTCTCAAAATACGACCTTTACAAACCTAAGTTACACAAATCAACCGTGGATCCTTTTAATCTGATCAAACTAAAAGCTAAAAAAAGGACTTTAAAAAAAACTATAAACTGTACGCGAGTGAGTAATAATAGAGTAAAAGTACAAGTGTCTTGTCAAAAATTGTAAGCGTCTTGTCCAGTTTTATATTCGAGTGGGGCAAAGAACTATTTATTTCTCCCTGTAATTATATACTTTCCAATTCTACATTCCCAATATCCCAATATATTCCATTAATTTATGTGAATGAGCCTCTAAAATATTTACACTCAGCTAGAAAAGGCTACAACTAAAAAGTAGCTTTATTAGAAGCAGACTTTATTTCATTGAAATGCGGTAACCTCCCTTCAGTATTTTTAATATCTCTAGCTTGGCTACGACTTTAAAAAAGTCATACGCCTCCTCATAGATATGACAGTGTTTGCAAGGATGTAAATCTAGTCATTACAATGCTCGGGCCGAGTATTTTTTCCAAGTGGAGAATGACAGTGTAATATAAATGGAAGGATATTAATTTAATCTCCCAGGAGAGCTGTAACGAGGAACAAAGCAAGTTGACATAAATTCTACCTCCTGTACTGCTAATTGGAAGATTCCTTGGCACCAGCGAACGAACTGCTTTACTTCATGCCAACAGCTCCCAACCACCATTTTACAAATTATCATCATCCTACCATTATACTTGACTCTTTGCAAAGGAGATAATTGATAATTTTTTTTATTAGTAGATAGTTTTCGTCAGCAGTTTTAAAAATACTTGGGTGGGACTTTCATTCTTGTAATGAACTTTTTCAGATATATTTTGTTCACGGTTGACGGAGTACGTGATATTTGTTTGTAAAACAACTGAATGAACGAGTGAGGGTGCTTGATTCTTTCCAAGACGTTATCCCAACTTCCCACAAAGTCTTAAGACAGACGGTTGGGAGAGACTGTTGAAAGATTTATTTTTATAATATATCTATTTCACTAAATATGCACAGGACTGGAATGGGTTTCTAGTTTTATAATCTTATTCTTATACTCTAAGCTTTTTTAGCTTAGTTCCACCTGTCAGATTAAAGTCCTCAAGTCACAGATGAAATAATTGGAAAACTGA
The DNA here is from genome assembly GCA_034682405.1 of Hydroisotoma schaefferi. Lineage (NCBI taxonomy): Eukaryota > Metazoa > Arthropoda > Collembola > Entomobryomorpha > Isotomidae > Hydroisotoma > Hydroisotoma schaefferi. Next base: position 4,451 of record JAQFZX010003123.1, on the reverse strand, counting down.
AATGAACAGCTTTAAGCAAGCGGAGGAAGTTGAAAGAAAGCTAAGGGTAATGATTATATATCCCATCCGGGTTCTTAGTATTTAATTCTTAGAGAATGACTCTAAGGTTTAATTAGAGGTTATATTATTGCGGGTTTTAACAGGTCTTTATTTCCTAATGAAAAATCTGATAGTTTTAAAGAAAATGTCATTCAGCAGTACGAAATTTGTTTAACTAGAGGATAATCTTTTAATATTAATTAGAAGGTTTTTTCAGAATAAATACAACGTCTGGAAGAGTTTTAGTGAGAAAATTCGGCTATTAAACATCTATGTTGTGCACTAAATATATTCAGTACATGTTTTTCTACACGGCAAACAAACGGTATTGTCAAACCGTATTTTAACTTGATAATTTACAGCTTACTTCAGGATAAATTATCTCACTTTGGTATTTGACAATTGAAAAATTCCATTTCCAAAACCCACCTACAAAACCCTTCTCAAATAGACACTTACATATGCTTTATATTGTTACGTTGTACCCAAATTTCCCATTGTTTTCATACTTGAGTTAATTTCTATCCTTGATAAACGACCGGAGTGTCTCCAGAAATTTTTTATTAATGATGAAAGGAATGAATAGTGAGTATAGCTATGTATTCTGCAGTAGTGACAATAATGGGAAAAGATCTCTGCTCCGGTTTCTATTCTCGTTAATTAAATTTGAGGCTACACTGTCCTTACTTTAGTTACCGCTTTCTAATCCTGCTAACTGAAAGGTTATACGTTGCACGATAATTCAACCCTCTTGTAATTAAAGTACTATTCACTGCATAAATAAAACTTCCATACACCAGTTGCCTACCACGGCATCTCTAAAACAAAACAAAAATGTACGAATTTTGTTGCTCCGCTCCATTTCCACGTTTTCTATCAAAACCGATTCGGCTCAGCCTCACTATCAAATCAAAGCCATGCCTATTATAATTCGGATCCAGACTAATCCTAATTACCAAAAGAGTAGTATGAAATGAGCTGTGAATTTCTGGCTTGATTTCTCTGTCTCACAACCTGTGAAACTATTTCATGGGCTTCGAATGACACTGTTAGAATTCAGGAATTGTATAAACAGAACACAAGAAGGCAAACTCGTAAAAGAAGTACTTTGTGCAAGGAAGGTACCGTACATCCTCGAATTACAGCCTGGGTTTAATTAAAGATAGTAACCCTTTTTAATTTTGTTCAAATTGAAGCTAAAAAAACTCGCATATTGAATGCATTAGCCTCATAAAGTATTATATGAGAGTAAGAGGTTTTGGGAGTTTTATTAATAATTTCTCCTGTCAAGCAAGATTTCTTTTTTCGTTGATTGGTGAAATACGCATTTGTAATTTAAACTAGACCATCTCAGTTTGTCTGTATTTTCCACAATAAAGGTCCTTCCTGCAGCTCTGCCTTTTCAAAACCGAATAAAAAACTCTAAACTTTCCATGTCTCAAATGTTTTTACACCATATATTAGCTAGAATAACAATTCTCGTCTATTATATGCAGTTTTTTCTTCAAAAAGCTAAAGGGTTGTTTTAAAAAACCAAGGTTTTTTTAATCTGTTTTCCACTTCCAAATGTTCTGAGCTGAATGTCAGGGGATTTCATGCAGCGAACAGCAAAGAATTGCGATTGGTAGCAGCTGGAGGTTTAGTCGTAAAAAATAAATCAGATTTTGAAGCCTGGCTGGGTTTCTCTTACATTTTTGCATAGCGCTGCTGCAAGTAATTCACTTACTGTACTCACTTTCTTGTGCCAAATTGTAGTTCAACTTGTCTAACTTAAAGTGAAGGCATGTATCCAGGCTAGAAGGAGTAATTGCTATGTTTTTTATACCATTTATTAACGACATGTCAAGAACAACCAGCATTTTAACATACGATGTTTACTAAGTCTAGGAATATTTATTTAACGGGCAATTCTATAATAAGCATACACGTTTCGAAAAATTGTGAAATATTATAATGTGCAAATAAAACATACTAACCGTTTTTAAATTATAAAGAAAGTAAAGAAATACTTTATAAAAACGAGGAAAACACATGCACTATAAACCATCCTTTTGTGCAAATAACTACTAACTGTCTTTCGTACGTCTGCCCCTACCTCAAGATTTTCTTGTGTAAGGTTGAGTTTGTCCTGGAGAAAAAAGATAAATTTATTTGACGAAATAAAGTAAACTGGAGCAGAGAGTAAAGGTGATTTTTCATCTAGTTATTCCTTTTATTTTACCCTCAAAAGTTTTTAACCTAGCAAAACCAAGAGAGAGAGAGAGAGATTACCGTGTGTCGGACGGAGTTCGCGAATAATATTTCAAGAGTTGGATTTTGTTTGCCTGAAGTTTAAATCTACTGCAGGTCTAGCTGCACAGGACATAGATTCTATAGCTCCACTGTTAAATATTAGATAACTAGATATAGATTAATGTTGGGTAGCTACATAGAAAAATATTCCATAGCTGCGTAGCAGAATAGTACATGGTTGTACTATAGCTGAATATTACATAGCTGTCTACATCTGGGACGAGGTTAAATACAAAAGGAGAGTAGTAGTTTGATAATAAAAACTTTTCTTTTTTATTAAATTAAAGATAAAAGTATCGTACGTAGTAGCGAAGTAGAAGTTGACGGTGATGCGGTGGTGGCAGGGCAAGGGTTGATAGGAAAAAAGGCGTGAAAGTGACATGAAAGGCTGAGGATATGGGAGGATATAATAATTCCATACGGGCTGCCCGCTCGGGTGATTTTCTATACTTTGTTCAATCCATAGGAAATGAATGGATAAGGAACAGGGACACAAATATATTTTACGGAACAGAGCGTATCACATTTCTGTTAACAATTCACACTTATCATTTATTTTTAGACAGTAATTGGAATATTTAGAGGAAAGCGTGTTTCCTTAATCATAGCTGTTTCTCTATGATAGGCAGAGTTTGGTTTGAAACACTAGAACTTGCCTCCTGGTACCGTATATCCTCGAATAGTGACCCCCGTTTCAAGTTCGAAAGTGTTCATTAGTGGCCCCCCTCGAATTGTAGCCCCTCTTGAATAGTAACCCTGGGGCATTAAGTCAGTTTTATACGAAAGCGTTTAAGACACGTTAAACCATGCAGTAAATAAATCGCTTTTTACAACAGAGTACGATGGATTTATTTGCTTATCGCGTGCAAAAAATGCCTCCGCGGTGATAATTTACGGTGAAGTTTAAATTGGATGTCGTCAAATTCGTCAATGCTGTATAAGAATGAAATAAAGTAATGCGTAATGCTTTTTCAAAGTACGGGATGATTTTTTAAAATAAAAATATTAGTAGTCCCTCCCGATTAGTAGCCCCTCCCGAATAGTGGCCCCTTCAAAACTGTCAAAAATTGAAGTAGCCCCGGCCTGTATTCGAGGATATACGGTACATAACTTTCAACTCTGAACTTTACAAAAATCGCAAAATTTACTTCTACAGAAGCATTTACATTTATTTGCATACATTTCCTTTCAAAACTATGTACTATGTTAAAAATGCACAAAGCACTTGGTCAAGCAATGAGAAACTGGCAGTAAAGCCAAAAAATAAATAAAAATGAGAGAATGAAGAGGAAACTCAAACTTTTCAAGCATAAAATTATAATTTGCACAGAGAATTTCTACAACCTTATAACTTTCAAACCCCAATATTCAGTGAAAAATAGAAGAAGCCACAACCTTAATTTTTTCCCTTCTTTAAAACTTGTAGCCTAATTTCTCAATTCCGCTCACAGAATCTGGGGACTTTTTCCCTCCAGGGAAAGTTACACATTTAGTTTTTTAGTAGCATGCAAAACACATAAAGTAGCCGGTATAAACTTTCTTATTTTACTCCTGCAGCAAGTAATAAATCCTACGAGAGGTTTAAAAGACTAAACTTTCATCTCTGTAATGCCTATAGTGTATCTTTTACCTACCCTATCAACTTTAGCTTTTTTTCTTAAAAAAATTCTATGCGTTTTTCATATTTATAAGTCACGGTATCTGTCATAGAACGAAGAAGCTCCGATTAGGACTACCCTACTGCCCTCGTTAATTATGCCGCTCGCCTATCCTTTACATGTTAAAAGGTGCATCTCTCCCATGTTAAATATGCTTCCAAAATCTTTTTTTTTTGCCCATTCTAGGGCTATAAGGATTGCCGTGTCCGTCCGTCCGTCTGGCAACACGATAACTCTCGAAAAAATGATGTTAGAACATCCACATTTGCCATAGTTAGAAGAACCCATCTCAGGCTAAGTTCGAAGATGAGCCAAATCGGTCAACCAGACGACCCGTGGGGGTCAAAAAACCCCACCGGGTAATTAAATAACCCAGTGTTGTAGTCAGACATGCAACCGATCAGAGGTTCCGTTCACTCACTCACCTACTCAATTTTGATTCGATCACTCACTCGCTCAATT
>JAQFZX010003122.1:0-14109 GCA_034682405.1 Hydroisotoma schaefferi | reverse complement strand
CCTTTTTTCGACCCCGGAAATAGTCCAAATAGTCCAAATACCCCGACCCCTAAATACCCCAAGGGAGTTCCCTGATTCAATATCATCTTATTGGAAAGTATTACATGGGAAAGGAGGACTGCCTCTTTTTAAACATTTACACACACAAAGTACAGTAATTTATTCCAAGAACTTTAATGAAAACACTCTAAATAAAAATCAGTTTTAAAATTACATCCGACGGAGATAATGCTACAACATGTTTTCTTTCCCTATGCAAAAACCTATCTGTAGTTTCAAAGAGAAGAGGAGGATTTAATAGCAAAGGATGAATTAAAACCCGTAATTGTATACTTCCATGGAGGCTTGTGGATGCAAGGATCTTCAGAATTTTATCAGCCCAAATTCTTTATGGATGAAGATGTTGTATTCATAACGATTTCATACAGAATAGGAGCATTAGGTAAGATTTGGATGAATTAATGCGATGCTGGCTTTTACTTTACTCACTAACCCACTTACTCTAGTCCTTCTTCTATACTTTCATAACATGACGCTTTACGTATCATTGCATAAGGTTTCCTCAGCCTCGAAAATGATGATATAAGCGGAAACCAAGGGTTAAAGGACCAAGTAGCTGGACTTAAATGGGTTAAAAATAACATACATCACTTTGGGGGAGATAGCAACAGCGTGACAATTGTAGGGGAGTCCGCAGGATCTGTAGCCGTTCATTTTCACATCCTTTCGCCAATGTCAACAGGTAAGATAATTTAAAGTTAGACGTGGGGCAACACTGAGTAGGAAAGGAGCTGAGCACTTTAATGAGATTGGTTTTGCTGCATTTGATGGTTTTAGAGGACTTTAACGAACAATACTTGTTTGAATGGTACTTAACATTTCAAATTATATTTTATATGCAGGGCTATTTCACCGAGCAATAAGCCAGTCGGGGACAAGTCTTGTATCTTGGGGAAGCCGTGACAATCCCTTTGAACAGGCCAAGTACTACGCTCATAAACTCAACTGCTCTAGTGAATCTAAAATAGAATTGGCAATTTGTTTGAGAAAACTTGATGTCAAAGAAATCGGGAACGTTCAGCGCCTGGCTGCTGTAAGTTATGTATAATGTTGTTACAAAAGGTAACAAGAGTTGGCCTTTTATATCAATAGTTAACTTCGTTAAGTAAACCTCAACCAAAACAGTCATAGTTCATGAATGAGTAAATGAAGTGAAGTGGTCAAAACCTTTAGAGTATTCTGCACCATAAACATGCTCTTTTTGGCCCAACTATTGAAGCCAAGGCTGTACCTCGTTCAACAACCGAAAAGTTCATTACTGAGAAGCCTGAAGATATAATTAAATCGGGAAAATTTAACAAGGTCCCTTGGATAGTCGGGGCGAATTCTGAAGAGGGGCTTATCTATGCTGCACGTATGTATTGTTGTACTTTCCAGCTATTTTGCTTAAATTACCATATCTTTATCTCTAAACCTGAATACTTCAACTAACAACAGAATATTGTGCGTGCATGGGCAAAGCGAACATTAAGAAAATAACGTGGATCCTCGAATAATGTCCTCTCGCAACTAGTGTCCCCTTTGGAATAGTAACCCCCTTCATTACTATTAATAACCTTATAAGCTCCAATGTAAAATTTGCCCCTTAAAAACTGAAAAATGATTAGTGCGTCGGGACACTATTCGAGGAAATACGGTAGTAGATATGCATGCTATGAATTATCATCAATACCCATATCTTTCCTTGACATACACAATTGAAACATTTACATGTATATTGTATCCTTCCGTTGCGTTTCATACTGTCTGTTCATGTTACATTGAGCGTTTTAAATTACACTACCATAAATAAAATTAAGTAAATGCCTTCCAAACAAAATTAAACTACAGAGGCAGACAGGCACTTCCAAATGCTCCAATTGTGTTGTTCTAATTGAAGCGTATATGCACCTGTATCATACCTCAAACAAAATACCTCTCCCAATGTTTTTTCAGCAATGGTGCGTAATGAAACGGTTCGTAAAGAGCTGAACGCAAATTGGACACACTGGATCCCAATAATATTTCGGTTTGACGAAGAGCCTGAAAAAGAAAGGATTGCGAAATCCATCAGGGAATATTATTTCAGCAATCTTTCCACCGAACTGAGTATGGAAACTTTGCCAAACCTAACAAAATTTCTGACAGATCGATCCTTCTTTGAAGGGCTTCACCATTCTTTGAACCTTCATCGTGGACACCATCCGATTTACCCTTACATTTATTCATACCGGGGTACATTTAGCTTTGGAAAGGTACTCGTAGGGTTGACATACAATCTACCGGTACTTGCCGATGTTCTTGTTACTACAAGTTGGAGGTGGTTTTCTACAAACGTTCTAAGATCAAAGGAGATTGATTATGGAACTTCACATGGGGATGAGCTCCCTTTGATGTTCAATCTACCTTTCCAAAATGAGCTTGATGAAGGAGCTGTTGATTATCAGATGTCAAAGACACTTATAAAGATGTGGACGTCTTTTGCTAGAGATGGGTGGGTCGGATTTGTAACTTTTTGTGTAATTTAGTTTTGGTGTTGTACATGACGTATGGAATATGAGAAATAAACTAACCCTGTCACACTTGACTGTTCCTTTGCTCTTATGTTCTGAACTAATAATCTACCTTTGATTTGTTTTTCTCTTAAGAGTTCCTCCCGAAATCCAGGGCATTCGTTGGCCAAGTTTACCAGAGACGGAGAGTACAGGACAGCCTATACAATTTCTGAATATAGACAAGGAGTTCAAAATTATCGATGAACCTTTCTTTCCTAGGGCCGACTTTTGGAAATCTTTGAATTTACTTCCGTGTAAAATTTCCAAAGCGGATACATCTGCAGAAAATAAAACTAACAGCATAGCATGAAAGGCTAAGGTTAAAGAAGACACCACCGCTTAGAGTTAACCCTTTGGGATTTCACTCTCAACCCTTAAGAATTAAGCCTTTAATTGTAAAATAGTGTAACATTTAGAAGGACTAAAATTTATCCAGTCAATAAAAGCGTGTGGTTTCTTTATCACTAGAGGTAGAGGATAAATAATAAATACACAGGTAGATACGGTGTCTAAATTTTATTGCTCAAAATTTCTTAACAAATCTTATTTCTACAATACATATAGCTCGGTGAATGCTAAATTCTAGTTCATCCTGCTTTCTAAGACTAAAATTGAAAGACTGCTGCGCGTCGACAGTTTGTACAGTAAGCACATAAAACAATAAGCGGTAGTGAACATTTCAAAACGTAAGATTTCAACTTACTTTGGTAAAAAATCATTAATTTATGAATATTTCTTCATAACGTACACGTATAAAAATTCATAGAAAAAATAATATGTGTCTCTAAAATTCACCGAAATAAATATTCAGCTGACTAATAGTAGTTGCTTGACAAGTAGTGGCGAAAACTTGTATACATATGCAAAACGTGCGTGCATACAACTAATTATTTTAAAGATAATGTATACCGTAATTAATTTTCTTTGGTGCGTGTAACGTTTCAATTGATATTTTTGAACTTGCATTATACTCTTATCGGCCGGTGACGAACTGCGTCTGAAGTTGAGCTTACTATGTTGGAATCATCTCTCTCTGGCTCGTCTTCCATATCCTCCGGTCTCAAGCGTCGAATATTTACTTGATAATCCAGCTCGCCGTCGTTTCTAACGTCACCTCTCGATCTCTCATTATCAGAGTCATCCGTGGACCAACCATCTTCGTCTTCATCTTCTTGAGGAGGATTTGCATCATCATCCTGATCATTGTTGTCTTCCCCATTCACCCAATCCACGACGGGACCGTCTACAGAATTGATAACTCGAGGACGATACTGACCAAGTTCTACAGGCTGTTCTAAGTTTTCGTCTGGCCTTCTGGTCATGTCAACTATTTTCAATTCGTCTCGAATTAAATTCTTCAGATGATAGGTTCCAACGATGAGTTCAGTAACAATGAATATCATCATCATTGAATCCATGCTGACGGTAAACGCAAGTCGCACCGGAGTGAATACATCGGTTAAAAAAATGAATCCAAACAACGGAACTTGGACTATAAGTGTCATCATCCAGAAAAGTGCCAACAGTTCCATTTTATCGTTTTCATTTCCCCTCAAGCCAAATATAAGACGAGGTATGTTGACAAAACTGAACAAGGCTGTCAAATACAGGATCAAATTTCCGTGCAGCTCTTTCAATACGCTGATCTAAAAAGTGCATTTGACAAAGCAAATATTTAACTTTCTGAATTGTAGGCTTTAAAAAATTTCACTCAAATAGGATTACTCACCGTTATATCATAAGTACTCAAAAAAGAGGCGACCCATAGCAAAAAATATAAAATGTCGGCATAAAGTAGAGCCTGGAGCACCCAAGAAGATCTCACTTTGACAGCCACTTAAATAACAGGAAATATTGTATTTCTCAATATTAAATCACAATGTAATTGGCAGAATATTAACTTATTTTACTTACTGAACTGGTTTTGCACCGAATGAGAATCCGTGAATCCAGGAAAAATCAACTCTGCAGTAGAAAAAAATAGCTTCCTCGCCCAAATCGTCTTACGCTTATTGTCTTGAGCTTGGTCCTCCTTATTCTGAGAACGAAAGTTAGAAAAAATTCCACCAAATCTAAACACTGAAGGAGATGGGTTTGTATTTATTTCTTCTACAATTTTTTGGCGAGAGTTCAACTCTAATTGTTCTGCAGCCGTAATATTTCGGGTAGTTTTCTCAAAGCCTCTGCGACTTTCAGCTTCAAAAATAGGAACACGAAAAAGTTCGTCAAGACCTGGGTTTGATTTTGCTTCACTCGCGGATCTGTGCTGAATATTGAGACCTCTACTCGTTGAGGGTACTGGATCAGCTAGTCCTTGTTCATCTTTCAAATCTTGAGTTTTAAACCGATTAGTTGTTGTTGAAACTTCTTCCCCAAAACCTTTACTCCTGCCCCCTTCCACATACTCAAGGCCATGTTCAGTTCCGGCTTTGGCTGCAGTCCTCCCAGATTCTATATTCAAGTCATCAGAATCGGAATCGTCTTCTTTATCCGGATTCTCCAGCTCCATTTCATCATCGTCATTATCTTCATCTCGCGTTGGATAAACTGGGCCGGATACCCCTACCCCATCTTTATCTGTATTTGGCTGCAAATTAAGCGATACCGGTCTGGAAGTTCCTGGTAAATGTTCACCGGGAAGGTCTACTCCACGGTCTGATTGAGCATTTTCAGATACATCAGACTCCTCAGTTTCACTTGTCCGTCGACGCTTTGGTTTAGCCTTTTGCCGATCCATTCTATGACGAACTCGCCCCTTTTTATTGCTATTTGTACTTTCATCGCTTTTGTTTGAGATCTCAGAACGATTATCATCCACAGAGTCTTCGATAACACCTCCATTTCCGTCGACCCCTTCAACCCTTTCCTCTACATGCCCTCTTTGCTCAGAAGAACCTCCCAAGTCCCTTGAAGAGAACTTTTTTGTACTACTCATATTTCTAAAGCTTCTAGCTCCCAACAAGATTTCCAATTACCACCTGTAAAACACAGTTAAAATTAAACAAATCTCCAGAGCAAATAAATGAATCCTTTGCCTATTTACCACAATAAATTCCCCCACTTACATCCACTGTTCAAATTCGGATTCTTTGATACAGTAACCCAGCAGAAAAACACCGTTTCTTTCAATACGCCTAAAACCTGCAACCAAATATAACTCCATTAGCATATCATTTAAATTACATTAATATTAATTACTCAGATAAGGTCAACAGGTCAACTCCACCTGTATTTGACCTTTTTTCTTCAACGCCCTCCTTCAAACTACAACAACCTCTAGCTCATAATTAACCAGATAAGCCACCTCGCTTATCATCAACATGACTTGCAAAACAATAACAACAATTAAAAAAGCAAGCCCTGACCTTTTAAAAAAAATCCCTTTTACAGAAACTCAAGCCTTCACTTCACTCACGTTCTTCCCCGTATACAACGCAGTGCAGAATGCAGACACGAGACGACCACACCCAAGATAAGCCCACACCCAAGATAAGCCCACGATAAGTATACAAAACGAGTGGAATTTCGTACGAAATCTGGTATATTTCTCTGTTATTTGTTTGTTGACAAGCTGTCTGAGCACGGTCGTCGTGCCAAAACCCTCGTAACAACAACACTCAGCTGAGAAAACATCTCACTTTTGCGCAATCTGCCTATACCCAATTTTTTTTACCACATTGCAAGTTTTTTTTGCCTTTTTTTTTTCTTATAACCAAATGAATGTATATTTAATCCAACATCTAACACTAACGCTGAGGAGAGTTGCTACTTTTATTTTGGTGTAAGTTTTTATTCATCTACCCTAAATCCTCGCCCATATGCCGCGGCTTATGTATGAAAAACAGTTGTTTTGAAGCGTGTTTAACATGGGAGAAGGTGGCAGGTCCCATGGGACAAAGGACTATGTCATGTCCATGCAGAAATTTTGAAATTCCTATCCTTCCAATGCTAATAAACGCCTCCCCTTTCCTATCCTACAATGCTAATAAACGCCTCCCCTTTCCTACCCTACAATGCTAATGTCTCCACAGGAAAATACAGCTCCCGCCGCCCTTTTAGCGTGTTAAGGATAGTATGCATGCGGCATAATTAACAAGGGCGGTGTATGGATTTAGGGTAAATCTGTGGTTTTTCCTATCAAAATAACTGCCCTGAACTGAATCCTGATACCGTTGCATTATTGCATGCGCTGTAATTTAGCAATTATCTCAAGTTTATAGTAACTAGGGGTGTATGTATGTAGGAGACATAGGCGCAACCACGAGGGGGTACCAGGGGGTACAAATAGCATTAAAAGATAAGAATGGGTGTGGCTTAGTGGGGTTGGGCGGGGCCTGCTTAGCATGTAAAGGATAGGGCTTATCGGGAATTCCAGGGTACATTGGAAAACTAGGGGGTACAACAAATGTACCCTCGTACCCCCAGTGGTTGCGTGCGACTATGGTAGGAGAAATACGTATACGCAACGCGTTGCACGCTTGTATTTCCATATGCATGCAGCAGAGCGTTGATTTCATTTCATAATTGTACCGTTCTTGATCTTGATCAGGAATTTTTCTTTGTTTGATCAGTTTGGCGTAGAGTAGACGGGTTTTTTTTAATTAAACGTTAATTCTTTTGGTAAAAGTTGTAAACTGAGAATATTGTTGATTGTATTTTGTATTTGCAATTTATTCATAGAAAGCCAATCTAAAATAAGTCAGGATGTATGACGAAAGTTAGCAGAAAGAAGGTCGAGGTTTGAGAAACATAATTTTGTCTCAAGAGATCGTATTACGAACTGCTTGAGTAACGGTGGAATTTATGATACGATAGCGAAAGAATGTTTAACTTGATACTTGCGGAAAAAAATATTCAGGTAGGAAAGGGCAAAAAAGCAGATGGGATAAGACATTTATTTTGAAATACCAACTTTAGGTGTAGCATGCAGTAGAAAATACAAATATTTGAGAATACAGATAGGAATTAAAATATTCATATCAAGAAACGACTGTCTATCAGTGTTTTTCTGGCAAGATTTCTTTTCCCTAGGTAGTTTCTTATCCACTTCAGTGCCTAGAAACCATGCATGGAATGGAATGGTCATTGTAGGACTATCAATACTTATTTATTTAATTAGTTTTAGGGTTAAAGCTTTACCATATCCATGATGAAGACGATAACTCCGGCCAGGACATAACTGTGCGAAATTATATCCACGAAAATGAAGGTATAGAGATTGAACAAAAAGAGTGTCCTTTCGTGACCGTAGAACAGGACGGAGTCAAAGGAGTGACCATCATCTACAGAAAAGATCATCTTATCTTAAACCAATGAATCATTCGCTTATATAAAAGGTCAAGGGTTGACCGTTCTTTTACAAGGTCAAAGGTTGGCCGTAGTTTTGTGAGGTCACGGGTCAACCAGCTAGAAATCTGGACTAATGCATATAGTAAACCTGTATAGAAGACAGCTCGGTCACCCCCAACTTCATTGAACTCCATATCAAAAGTGGTTTCAAAAAAGGATTTATTCGTAACATCGTAATCCACATCACTGAGAGCGTGTTCCAAGAAAGCTGTGAGGAATCGGTTCATCGAATGATAAGCAAGGATACTCATATTCAGCATACTTGCCGTAGGCTTAGTTATTCCGGTCGAGGAACCCTTTGCCCCCGTGAGTTGTCTCCCTTTCGCCAAAAGGGCTGCATTTGAGGCAGTGCTCTAAATAATCGTAGAAATCATTCGAAATTGACTCTTTAATTTCATACACTTACGACATTGTCATAAAATCCTGACATGGCAAAACTACTACATATTCTCACTGCATAAAGAGGTTTTAGAACTTCATTGTACACTGATCTGAAAGTACTCGGGACGGAAATTAGGAACGTTTGCTGATCTGTTTGAGGTAGCAATCCTCTTCTGCCACAGAGATCCTCTTCTTCTCGGCTCAATTGATCAATCATTGTTTGCATGTCTGTGTCAGCAAATCCATGGACAGATCTAGAAAAATTAATCATGTATCCTCTTCAGATCTCTTGACTTCGACCAATACACAATATGGAATTGAAAGAATTTAACAATAGATTGAGTGAGGTGAGTCAAAGCATGTGTCAAATACTATTCTTATTTACCGTCCATGAATATAAAACCCATGTTGTTTGGCAGACAAAATAAATACGCTGACATTTCCCAGAGTGCAAAGATCTACAAAGTCTTGGATCTCGTTTTCAATATATCTTTCGTAAAACCCGATTCGATAAAGCCATTGCAGAATTCCTAGTATCCCAAAAACCAAACTTGCTACAACAAATCGTGCTGAAGTGCTGAAAGGGATGTGCTGAGCGACTTGAGGATCAGGATTGAGGTCTCCGTTTGGCCAATGTAATCCCAAATTCTTGAAACCCGCAACCTGAGTTTATAAAACACTTATTATTTCTGCTGATATGTTAAATACTGAAGTGCTGCATGTCATGATATTAATATTTTTATTGTGATCAATCGTGTAAAGCATCCAACCTCTAGTAAAAATATCGTAGCTATGATTTGAGACGCCATGTGAACTTTCCTGGTGGTTTGAATCTCATTCCATTCATTTGCAATAAAGTACGATCGCCAAATACTGACACTTTCATCGCCTTTGTCTAATCTAGCTTTCTCTCGTGTATTATCCCCTCCTGTTCGCTGTCCTACTGGTTGAGGTTCGTTTATCCCACTTACTTTCGGCTTTTCCCAATCGATAAAGAATATGTCGATGTTAGACTGCCTTAGAATTAGTTGGACTATTTCAACAATCTAATTAAAGCATGAAATAACGTTCATCATCATTTTAGCTTGAGTTTTTTTTACATGAAAGCATAAAAGTTTGGAGAATAATTTTGCATAGTATGGTTGAGTTTACCTTCAAAGAAAATCCAGAAATGAGCAAATCTCGGATAAGCTTTTCCTGATCACAATCTGGTAGAAATACATGAACAGCGACTTGCTTTTTAAAGAAGATAAACCAAAAGAGGGCTGTTCCAAAACAAACGATAAAAAAGGCATCTGCCAGATTTCCACAAGATGTAATGAGCAAGTTAACAATGGTCCCTATATCAATTTCCGCTTGACCGTTGCGACGGTTCCAACTCCAGGCTTTGATAGCGCTCCATAAAACGGCTAATGCGCTCAGTACTCCTATAGAGATCTGAAGGCAACCACACTCCAGTATAGTTTGACGAGGACGATTTGTCATTTAGAAACGTATTTAAAAACGACATACTTTACCTTTACATCTTCAATCGATCTGGACATGTCCATATAGTACCTTATGGAATATTGGAACTGGATCTTTTCGTTGTTGAGAAAGGATTCAGAGCTTACATCCGCATAGGTCAAGGTTAACAGTGGCACGTAGATTTTACCAGGATCTTTGCTATTTTGGAGTTGTATGCTAAAAACCAACATTCATGTGTCAGATCTCGTTACAGACACAGATAAGTTAAGGCGTATCCTTTGCAAATATAATACAATCAGATAAAACAAAAAGTACCTCAGCTCCATGCTGCTCAAATAGCGAACAATTTTCGGTTCGATTGAAACCTGATCTTCCAAAGCCTCTACGGAGCTGATCGTATCCACAATAAAAAATCTTCGAACCAATTGCCACTGGTACTTATCTTCAAGCTTTGGTATAAATTATCACCGTTCATCAATATTTAATCATTAAACTAGAATTTCATGCATCATAAACATAACCTTTTCTTACCACGTTAACTTTTACACCATTTCTTTTAAAATTCTGAATTTTCACTGGAATTGCATACAGAAGCTTTCCCTTTCCTTTCTCCAAGTAAGTTACATAAGGATCGAGGAATTCCATTGCTTTACTCCTACTCCAAAGATCCTGAATTCCTATAGAACAACTCGTTTCAAAAGCAGTTCCAAATTTCCTACCAGCCTGAAGAATGTTTTTGGCCTCTCGACATGGAATAACATCCTCAAGATCAATAAGACCCTGGAAGATCCCTTCAAAAGAAAAACTTGAGACGGTTATATTAACGTCTGAGCTGGGACTGGTAAAATCTGTGTTATGAATATGTGGAATTGTCGTAGATCTTATAAGAACGGATGGGGCTTCCACGTCCGAGTAGTATACTTTTGGAACATGGCTCGGGGGATGACTAACGGACCCTGTAATTGCTGATCTGTACAGTCGACAGGCGTTCCATTCTTCACCATAAGAGTGTAAATTGAGAGTACACATATTAGCCAACATTTGACAGGCCGTTTGGTTTTGTTTTCCCTGGAAATGTAAACGTCGTTTAAAAAGGCACAGTTTCACGTATCTTTTTATAAAATAACGCAGAAATGCTATACTAAATACCAACCTTGCATAGATACAATGCTGCCACGAGGTTATCTCTCAACAGGGGTGATTCCAACTTAAGATCTTCGTATTCAATCCTATAGGCACTTTTCCTGTCAAAAGTAGGGTCCGTCAGCTCAGAATTTTGGAAACAAACTCCTCCAAAGATGCCATGAGAGACCTCGGGACAACGACAGGTTCCATTGGCCCCTGAGTTTAGATAAGAGGTATGACATGGTATGCACTCTCGTCCGGATGGAGACGGATGGTAACCCTCACCGCATTTGATGCATTCTACTAGATCTTTAGGTGATCCATCTTCGTAATAAGGTACTAAAGTGTTAAAAAGGCATAAAACTGTTTTATAAAGTACTTTTAAAAACATATAAATACTTTTTAACATTTTGAATCTTATTAAACCTTCAATGAAACCAAGTGGACAGGGTTGGCACTTTTTCAACAAGGAATCCCAAGGGTTCTGGGGGCCACATTCAATACAATGGACTTCATCGTAGACGGCAGAGTTGTTGAGACATTTTATACAGGAGGTTTCACCTCTTGTGTTTGGTTCATCTCTTTTTAAACGATACCCAGGTGAACATGAGCAGTCTATTGTAGGAATACAATTTTATTCATTTTTATTTTTGCAAAATTGTGTCACAGTTTTTTTCAGAAGAAACTTACAATCCGGTGACTCCTTCCGCTTCCATTGACACTTGACGCAGCTAAGAACTGCCCAGGAGAACGTTTCATTCAGATTCTGTAGTTTACATGAGTTTGGGTCCTGAAATTTTAATGAAACATCTTCGCCAACATCACTGGAAACTGGTTCAATAATAAGAACTAATAATACGCTGAAAATAAAAACTAAAAGCTTTCCGAGAGGAGAGCCCAAGCAAGCTTGGTAATGATACGCCATATTTCCAACCATCTTATGATTTCTCTACTTTACTTATGCAAGAATTAAGTTAAGTTAAACTTCAAATAACAAATATGGGCTTTAAACGATTTTAAAGACAATATTGCATTCTTCGACTCTCACTCACACTTGAGTCGGTGGTGGGTAATCGGGCATAATAATAAGAGGAAAAGTAATGTTTGAAACGGGTATCCCTGGTGACGACGGCTCCATTTCCACTACACGTTTCCATCTTATCATACGCGTACCCACCTCTACTGTCAGTGTGTTTGGTCCAATATACAAAACATCCAATAAATCCCTCCCCCCCCTCGTATCAGCGTATTTTTCTCTTCCAATAATGCATGAAATGCCTATGATGATTTACATTCACTTTTATGGCATCATGGACCGATCAATTCGAAGTCTTTTTCTCAATCCGCTATTTAATTTAAGGACCCTTGTTTCATTAATTGAGATGAGATTGACACATCTTTACATTATTATTAAAAGCATTTGATTCAAGATGTAAAGCATTACTTATTAGTACGTATAATTCAACTGTTTATCTTGACTGCTCTAATGTGTTTCATGAACAATTTTTTCTATTGCTTTGCATCGCTTAACGTTCAAGGGAATAGGTCGGTCTCGGTTCCATAGACAAATTAAAAAATGCTGAAATCTGGAACTTCATTCTTGCAAATTACACTACAAACTACAATTACATACATACAACCTGCCTACATAACCCTTTAGTGGAAATGGAAACGAGGCAGGCACCATGAGACCAAAAAGGTCAGACTCAGACTATATCTGCCCAACGCAGAACAACGGATGGGAAAAATGAGAATTCTTAACTAGAAATTAGTCGCACTCGCAATAGCAAAACGCAATCGTCGAAACCTGAAAAACGCTTCATATTTCATGAAAATAAGTTTTGTAGAATACAATGTAGGGAAAAGGTGAATTGCTCCTGCATAAAGCATCTTATTTATAAAACTGTGAATTACTTTTGTCACCTTATGCGATAGCACTTTCAAAGCAAAGCTTACAATAATACAGTATTATGGGACACCTTTGATTGATCCATAATATACTCAAAAACGCAATAATTTATTTTAGCCAAGCTGCATGGTCTTGTCCCCTGTAGAGATTCAGTGTTCAGTTTTACAGTAAATGCAATAAACCATTCAATGAGCTATGTGATCAAAAATCAATGTCCATCAGAAAGATATGTGCAATGAGAACGAACCATTCATATATTCATTAAGTAACCCACAACAGAAACCGGGTTTGGTTTCATTATTTTTGTATTTTGTGTAAGCAAGAAAGATGACCTTGACTAACTTCATGAACAACCTTTTGCATATGACAATCTGACAAGATTTGTTCGAGATAACAGTTCTGGGAACTGAAACCTCACTTCACCCGTGTATATTCAGTCAAGATAAAATATATTTACAAAATCCTTACAGTGCAGTGACGAATTAATACTGTACAGCAGTCCACAAGCAAAGGCACTTCTTAACGGTTAAGTAAAGATCAAGCCTACTAGATCGCATAAGCCATGGCTGATAAGCCAGCCTTGACCGATGCGGAAGCTGCAGAAATAACTGGGAAATTACCAGCCGAAACAAAGGCATGAATAAAATACCAATTTTATAATATAAAGGAAATTAGTACTTCATTAAGGGTTCTTCAATACTTTTCAGGATTTCCTATTCCAACAAACAATGTACAGAATCAAAGATCCACGAAGATCTCTAGAGTTCTACTCCAAAGTCTTGGGCATGACTTTGCTCAAGAAAGCGGACTTTCCTTCGGCAAAATTCTCCCTATTTTTCATGGGATACGAACCCCAAAGTGAGGTACCCCAGGATGAAAAAGATCGATCAGTTTGGGCCATGTCGAGAAAGGCAACTTTGGAGCTTACTCAGTAATTTACTAATGAATAATGAAGAATGACCCTTCGTGCACAACTTTAAAAATATCGATATTAAAATCTCCACAATAACATTTTATTTAAAGCAATTGGGGTACGGAAAATGACCCTGACCAATCCTACAAAATTGGCAATTCTGACGGGATCGGATACGGTTGTCGTCGCTCGAGGAGAGCATAGTATAGCAAATAGTCTCGTTATGTATTTATTTTATGCAATAGTATTTGTTGTGACATTTTTCCCATTTACCTTAACTTAGTATAGGATTTTAGGGAATGTACGGTCGTAGTTTCTAGAAGGTCGATTGTTCGTAGTTGCCCGTTACAAAGTCACCTTCAGTGTCTTTG
>JAQFZX010003121.1:0-14110 GCA_034682405.1 Hydroisotoma schaefferi | reverse complement strand
AAGAGAGAGGATATAGTTTTAGGAGCTAAGACGCTGCGTTTCTTAAGCAAGAGAGAGGATATAGTTTTAGGAGCTAAAACGCTGCGTTTCTTAAGCAAGAGAGAGGATATAGTTTTAGGAGCTAAGACGCTGCGTTTCTTAACCCTTTGAGCCAAACGTTTTTAAACCGGCTTTATGTGAATTTTGACGAGACTTACTGGAAGTAGGTGAATATCCCCCACATTATATTTAGTGTGACAAAGCTAGTGATGAATACTCCAACGCTCTTGGAAGATATTAGACGACCATCCAAGTAAAAGTTATTGTTCCCCGGAAAGATCTGCCACTTGCGGAAGCTCGGAACGGGTAGTAGACTCTGACCTCCGGGGAACTTTAGTCTGAGCCAGATTTTGGAGTCGGGGAGTTGGTTTCTTGAGCGACCGGGTAAGTCCTCTGCTTCGGGGTCTTTGTAAGGTTGAATTCCAATTGTAGGGCGTTTCTTGAAACAGTTGGCTATTTGGGTGCAGAGGGGTTCCCGGAAGGTTACTTCTGGAAGGGGAGATGAGGTTTTTGATGACGAAGGGGGGCACTTGGACGGTTTTGATGACTTTCCCTTATTGGAATCTGTACGGGGGAGGAAGGCAACCATTCTGCTTTCTGCAGAATTAGCTATTATTTGGTATTTTTGGGAGTTTTCCATCATCGGGAAGGTTTTGCTATGACCTAGACCCATACTTGTCCATTGTCAGAAATTATCCAGAAGCTAGCTCCAATACTAACTCCATTTTGGAACGGAACTGTGGACAGAAAAAAAAAATGTTTTATATTTAAATAGGCGATTTCCATGGTAAGTTCAATACCCATTTTTCCTAAGACTGCTGCTGCCTGGCAAAAGGATGGTAATCTAAGAGGAATTGTGGATGATTTACTTATGAAAAATGCTCAACTAAATTACAAGCTAGGCTAGGAAAAAAGGTGGATAGTGGAAAAGTAACTAGTATTTTCAAGGAATTCAATTGCTAAAGTAATTAATTCTGAAGCGGACACATTAAATTTCTTGACTCACTATACTTGTTTATTTATTTCGCGATTCACACAATTTCCTAATATTATCGATAAGTCTGGAGATTTTATATGTTAAAGTGAAGGATTATTAAGAATTATGAGGTTCGGTTAATTGTCATCGGCGGGTTCTTCAGCGGGTTCCCCCGAGACCTCGACATCCTCAGCACTCTCTGAAATTTCTTTAGCTTGGGCCCAACGAGCCTGCCAATATTCATCACAACACTCGCCTCCGCTGTTCCAGATGAAGTAGCTCACCATAAGTTGGAGAATGATTAGCCCAATTATAAACACAGCTAGCATAAACATTCGGAAGTTACGACCCTAAAAATTAAAAGGTATCCCTATATTTTTTTAACTTTTAAATTGTAAGGAAAGGGTAAGAATATGTTTGAATTTTCTTACGGGAGCATCTCGAGTGAAAAGTCGGACCATGGGAGGAGGAAGGTAGGTTCTGGGTGGTTTCAAATTCAACTTTTTATCCGTCCTCCGCATATTGATTTCCATGATGGCGTAGCAAGTGAGGACAAAGACCAGCCAGAGGAGGATCGTGTACACAGTTTCGCAAGACATTCCACTGGATTTTACCCAAGCCATGGCGAACATTGATCCAACTGTACAACGAAACAGATTAATTAGAAGAATGAAATAATGAAGAGACTTTAAAAGAAAGGGGTAGAGTTAGGGCTGAAACTTGCCTGCACAAGCATTATTCAAAACCCCGATAAGCCAATGTAAAAAGATCTGTCGGCGTCGTCTCATTGGATCCGCAGCACGAAAGAACCCAGTGAAAATCTCCATGTAGAAGACGAAAATAGAGATGGCTCCTAAGACGACGTGGACGTAGAGATTATCCGAACTCGGAAGCTTTACTTCATCCTTCCTACGAGCTATGGACAGGATGGCTCCAATATTGAAGACACAGGCTCCAACGAGAAGTACGACGTGCCACATGAACCACCAATACTCCTGGAAACAGAACACCGTCACAAACGTCTCTTTGTAGTATCGGGCAACGAAGCAGGCCAACGGGGTCAGCAGCATGTAGGCTATGGCCATGTGACTGGCGTGAATTAGTCGACCATGGAGCTGAAGGGGGATAGAGAATACTTTTAGTACAAAAGTTAGACTATAAAATATATAATCTTGGTATTAATTAATATAATATTACCCGAGCAGGGTCAGTGGTTCTATTTTCCACGGGTAGAGGGGTAGGTAGACTAGGACAGGGACACAGGACTCCTTGATTCATGTCCACGTATGCCTTTGCTGAAGGAAGTGGCTTCTTTGATATGCTAGTCTCATCATCAAATAGGCTGCGGCCGTCTGGAGTGCACGTCTCTTTCTCTGATACTTTGTGCTGTCCATAGTACTGGGGTCTTTCATCGTCATCTTTTTCTTGCAAGGATTGTAGAGCGAACATGTACTGCTGGACTGTTGGCACTTTGCTGGGGGTGACGATGGCGTATTCCAGGCTGAATTGAGGGACGCGTCCCTTCTGAAATCCAGCGTGTTCCGTCTTAGGAGCATCGAAGAGAGGAACGTGACAATCTACTTCCGCCACACGGAGGTCTCGCTTCTTCATGTAGGCCAAATCCACCCAGTCAGGGGCTCCTAGAGTTTTCTTTGTGGGTTTGAGCATGTTATACTGGGCCGTCCATCCCCAGAGTTTGGGCAAGATGTTTCCAGTACCATTGGTCATCACTCCTACTCGAACGTACTCCAGGACAAGAGTTCTGTGAGGAAGAAAAATTAAGCAAGTAATTAAATCTACAAGAAAGAAGGGTCGATCTCAAAGGAAACAATGGCTAAACTTAAACTTTGGTCTTACTGGATGTAAAGTTCGGTGGCGAAGTTGCAAGTGTTTTGAGTAAATGACCATGTTGCGTGGACCTCTCTGACCCCGGGTCTTCTCGACTTCCCTGGAACTGGGTACTGTACTTCATCTCCTGAAGGATCGCCACCTACAGGAGCTGGACCTGCAGGAGGAGCTGGACCTGCAGGAGGAGCTGGACCTCCAGCCTGTCTCCTCTTTCTTGATGGCACACAGACACAATTATCCAGTTTTTCGTTTGCACCGCACGTGGGCACGGGTGCAGGACAAGCAGCAGGAGGAGCAGGACCTCCAGCACCACCTCCAGTAGAATTTGCACCAGGATCAGCAGGATCTCCAGCAGGACCGTCTGTCACAGGAGGTTGATAAAGTCCGGGGTTCTCTTTCGTAAATTCGTCCTCTCCGTAGAATCCTGGATCAGCGTCAAAAACAAACATCCCTGGGTGCTGCAAGAAAACATGCATTATATTTAATTTTTAATTAATTAATTAGTTGTTAGTAATTATATTTCGTGACGTAAGTAGTAGCAGCTCAAGCTCTACAAAAACAAAGACTTACTGAAGTAGCTCTGGGTGGAGTGAAAGCACAAGGGAGAGCGTTGGTCTGATCCCCGTAGTAAGTATCTGACGAGTACTTGGAACAAGTTCGTCGACAAGGGATATCCTGGCTGAAGTCTCCTACGGGCCATCCATTCTGATCCTTAACCATCATAAGAAGCGCGGCAATGTTACCGCGCGCATTGTCCGCTCTCTCACCTTCTCCATGCAGGACTTCATCACGATTGTCTTTGTCTTGTGGAAGAGAAACGCTCCGGTTCATAAAAACTCTGTATGGAAAAGTGAAAGACAAAGCTATTATAATAATAGACTGAGGGATATAAGAAGAGATAGGAAAGGGTATGTTTATTTTACCTGAAGTGTAACCAATTATGGAGCAACTCCCCTTTGACCTTTATCCCCGTAACTTCAATAAAATAAGGATTGGGGGCTCGGTAGGCTGGATAACCATCCTTGGCAAATGGATTGCTATCCTGTTGTTTTCCATCGGGAATATATCCGTAGCTGAATGGAAGATCATCCGTGGGTTGATTGGACCAGGCGTCATATTTACTCAGTTCTTTGAGGATTTGAAAGTGATTATCCAGTCGGGGTCCACCGTACTTTCTTTCTTTAGGGGTTGGGGCTGTTGCGTTTTTAGCCACGGGGGCCGGGGCCGGGCCGGCAGGCGCGTCCGGCTTTTTGTCCAGTGATTCCAAAACGATACAGAAGTTGGAAAGGCCGTTTGTTCGGTAGCCAGGCTCGGGATGGATGATGCCGGATTTAGAAGTTGGTCTAGTATTACCAGCTTCTCTACGGGGACAACTTGAAGTTGAACCACATGCAGGTTTGCCTGTCAGGGCTGGACTACCCGTATAACACCCGGGATGCATCCCAGGATAACTGAACTGGACTCCTCCTACTGTAGTGTCCTTGAGATGGCCCCCTTTCCCACCAAATCCCTTCTTGATAACCGATATACCGTCGTCACAGGATGGATATCCCAGCTCAATGCAACTACTCCGACCCATCCAACTCAACAGAACAAGAGCCCAAACCAGGAAATCCCAAAGGAAAAACTGCAAAAAAACACAAATAAAATTAGTACTCGTCCAAGGAGAAAGAACCCCTATAAAAATGGCGTGTTTTAAAATACCGGATTTCCCGAAATAATCCCCCAGGAGGGGAATTATCACTTTGAATTGAAGGAAAAATTAGAAATTGACTTGACCTGGACAAATGGCAGTTTTAAACTTTAAACTTGAAATAAAGGTAGGGGGGCATTATACGGAGGGGGTAACTATTTCGGTGGGAGCATTATTTCGGTAAATACGGTAAAGTTGACCCAGCGTTACCTTCATTTTGACCCTCCGGGTCGGAAAGACGGTCCGAGTCGGAGTTTGAGGATGGATTAGTATGAGAATATATTTTCAACCCACCCCAACTCGAAGGTGGGGAATCCTAACTAATTTAATCCAATTTTACCAACCGGCTCTATTTCTACTTTTACAACAGTTTTTTATTAAAATTAATACGGTTTTTTGAAACTTTTTGCAAAATCGGGGTAGAGTTTTTTATTCGGGTTTTTCGGAGAAAAGGTCAAGAGGTCCTTCGTCGGAGACGAGAGAATTAGAACTGAGAGGGAGAGGAAGGAGTTCATTGGAAGGAAAACTTGGAAAGAGGTCAACATTTTAGAACTGGTTGCCATGGAAACGGACACTTTGGAAGGGAAGGAGTCAAGGAAAAGGGGGATTGAGCAGGTTGACCTTGACACTGCTGAGAGGGAGGAGGATGAAATGATTGGACCACCCCCTCCAACTGCTTATGACCCTGAGGCTGAGGTCAAAGGTCATGCTGTGGAGGATCAAGAAGGGGGAGACGATGAGGGTGTGGGAGGGAAGGATGTCAAGAGGAAAAAGGGTAGGAGGACTAGGGGCACACCCCCTTGTGCATTTCTTTTATTCGAATTCGTAGAATGCAGGTAGAAATGGGTTCTTATAGGAAGGAGTAGAGGGGCAAACCCCCGCGTGAACTTTGTAGGAAGGAAATATATTTTGTTTTAGAATCTGAAGAAATCAGGGGCACACCCCCTCGTGAACTTTGTAGGAATATTTTAGAATCTGTAGTAGTAGCAAGCAGTCCTTCCTTCAGAGTTGTATTGTAATCTGTTCAGAAATCTGATATTTTTATTTATAAAGTTTCAAAAGTATATTTGTATTATTTTGTAGTATTGGATTACGAAAGCCTGTACCTTTCTTATCTTCCGGATGCAGAATATTACGAAAAGAGTTACATGCATCGGGATGTGGTCTCTCATATTGTTGTTGCGAGGTATGTTAGTTATCAATTTTACATTGGGTAATTCTTCGACTATAGGCCGCCCCCGTTAATTAATCCGCATGATGTATACTTTACATGTTAAACAGGAGGGGTATCTCCCATGTTAAACAGGAGGGGTATCTCTCATGTTAAACAAGAGGGGTATCTCCCATGTTAAACAGGAGGGGTATCTCTCCCATGTTAAACCTGTTTCGAAACATCATGGTTTCATGCAGACGCTGTGGCCAATTATAAATGAATTACGGAATATTATTGATTTAAAAAAGTAAAGGATTATAATTTGATTTCTAATGGATTTGTTGTAGTAAAACGGACTTTATAATAACGGGTAGTGTGGATGGACATGTTAAATTTTGGAAGAAACAGGACGAAGGGATTGAATTTGTGAAACATTTCCGATGTCATCTCGGAAATATTCAGATGTTGACTGGAAATAGTAGTGGAACTCTCCTTTGTTCCGTTTCTAATGATAAATCTATTAAGATTTTTGATATTATTAATTTTGGTTAGTTTCTTGTCTGTTTTATTATGTTTTTGGGCTTTTTAGTAGAGAGGTTGGTTGAAGTTACGTGTTTTTTTTTACAGATATGATAAATATGATCAAAGTAGACTATGTTCCGTATACTTGCGAGTGGATTCACCAGGCCGGGGATGCTGTTCAGGCTTTAGCTGTGTAAGTTGTTAAAAAAGAACCGTTTCCGATAGTTTAGAGATTCCTTGGATGGAATGATTTATTGGAAACTTTGCTTAAAATTTTCAGAACGGAGGAAGGCCTAGGAGTAATTCACATTTACGACGGTCGCCAAAGTACAAATGAGCCTATAAAAAGTCTAGATAATATACATAGGAAGCCTGTTTTTATCGTAAAGTTCAACCCAGTTTTCAATTCCGTGATCTCCGTGGACTCATCCAGTATGATTGAGTATTGGACAGGGATCAAGCAGGAGTATCAGTTCCCCAAGAATTTAAAGTTTGACTCCAAACTTGACACCGACTTGTTTGAATTTGTAAAAGATAAACTGACCATTTTGAGCTTGTGCTTGAGTCCGAACGGCCGTCTCTTTGCGGCTCTTACTAGCAATAAAAAGGTAAGGAAATAATGAAGTTTAAAGTTCCAGGATTTATCATTGATTAACTTGTGATTTTGTTTTCCCCAATTAGATATATTTATTCGACTACCTCCGAGGGAAAAAGAAACTCGTGCTTGATGAAGGTATTCAAAGTATCCAAGCTTTACAGCAGTCGGAGCAGCTCCTTCCCCCGATGGACTTTGGGCGTCGAATGGCCATCGAAAAGGAACTCGACCGTTCGGACTTCCTTAAACTGTCTACGATGACGTTTGACGAAAGTAGCAATTTCCTATTTTACCCAACTCTGTTCGGGGTCAAGGTTGTCAACGTTGTTACAAACACTTTAACAAGGTTCCTAGGAAAGCCAGAGAACATGAGGATCCTTAGTGTAAATTTGTTTCAAGGTGAAGCACCAATCAAGTTATTTTATTTTACAAGTTTTCGGGAGCAAGAGGTTAACTTTTGATTGTTAAATTGTAAAATCTAGGAAGAGTTAAAAAGCCGATAAGTTCTACAACAGTGGAACTAGAGGGGGCAGACAACCCGACGTTGGACAACGTTTCCGCCGACCCCACCCTCTTTTGTACGAGTTACAAGAAAAATAGATTCTACATGTTTACTCAAAGGGACTACGGAAAGATGACAGAGAGTGCGACGGACAGAGATGTATTCAACGAGAAACCTAGCAAAGAGGAAATCATATCTGCTACGGATGATACCAGTACGGTTTTTTACGCAGTCGAAAATTAAAAAAAATCCATGTATTCTTCAGTTGATTAAACTTGTTTCGTTCTTTCCTATTAGTTGGTCAGAAAATCTACGATACAGCAACAATGCACACGACAAAGGGGGACATTACCATCCGACTTTTTGGCAAAGAGTGTCCTAAATCGGTGGAAAATTTTTGCGTGCATGCAAAAAGTGGATATTACAATGGGCACATTTTTCACAGAGTTATTAAGGGATTCATGATTCAGACTGGAGATCCAACAGGTCAGTTATTTTATGTTATAAACGTTGTTTTTATTTATCTGTAAAAGGAAGTAGGACTTTTTGTCTGCAAAAACCCTACCGTACCGTATTCCCCGTTTTAATTCCCCTTGGGCTTTGTTACTTGGAATGAAAAACATGAACGGTAGGGGAATTTAAACGGAGGGGAATTATTCTGGGGGAGGAATTAAAATTGTGAAAACCGTATATTTATGTTAACTTTTTGTGTAAAGGGGTTGGAACTGGTGGAGAGTCAATTTGGGGAGGTGAATTTGAAGATGAATTCCACCCAACGCTCAAACACGACCGACCCTACACAATCAGTATGGCTAATGCCGGTCCCAACACTAATGGCAGCCAGTTTTTTATTACCGTCATTCCAACGGTAAGTCGTTCTTTATTGATTTAAATTAATCTAAAAATCACACTTTTCAGTAGTTTTAACATGGGATTTATTTAATTATTTTAGCCATGGTTAGACGGAAAGCATACAGTGTTTGGTCGTGTTATTCGGGGAATGGAAAGTGTTCAAAATATTTCAATGGTTAAGACAAACCTCAAGACGGATAAGCCCTATGATGATGTTTCCATTGTTAATATTAGTTTGAAATAGTAGTAGACTTTAGTATTTTTTACAGGGAATGACTAGCCTAAATCCTATCTCATATGCCGCCCTCATTAATTATGCCGTACGCTTATCCTTTACATGTTAAAAAGGGGTATCTTTCTAATGTTAAATATGCTTCAAAACATTCTTTTTCCGTATTTAAGCCGCGGCATGTGGGCGAGGATTTAGGGTACTGACAATTTAAGTTTATTTGTTAGTGAATTTCTGATAATGTATTTTCTAAATAATATCCCGATTAATGATTTTTTTAATTGGAATAACTTTCAAGTTTAAAAACTCGGTGTTAGAGTGAGAAACATTTTTATATTCTTAAGAACTTGTTATAATTTTATGAAAGGATTGTCAAAATGATATCCGAAGTTTTGTTCTTGCTCAACCCATCTACTTCTACCACATTTAAAACGTCTCCATCCACATCAACAAGATTTGTTTCGGCTGGAGAAGTTAAAGGTTCTGTATCCGCAGCGTCCTTTCGTATAATCCCAGCGTCTATTTCAGTAATCTTAACCTGAGTTGTATCTGTACGATTGGGATATCGTTTGTTGGCAGACCAAGCCTCCAACTCCGCTTCAGATTCTCCCTTCCTTTGAATAATCCGCGTGCCTCCAAAATGAGGTTCAAGCTGTTCGGCTGGAATAAGTTTCAAAAGCTGAGGGATCCATTGTCGCTTATCCGTTCCGTAGAACTTGATAACCTCCCTTGTCTGTTTACTGAGAAGGGGAGAGAAGAGCCGGAAGACGGGGTAGAAGGTCATTGGAGCTGGGTCAAATACATTTTATGAAACAACTACTTTCTAACCTTCATAAATTGTATTGTAGACTTACTATTAACTCCAATAAGTTTATGTATATTCCCCGGGTAGTAATTTTCAAGGGCGACGACCAAGTTTTGATACACGGGAATGCCTATAGGGCACCATAATTGTTAGGATTACTTTTTAAAGGTTTAAAAGACCGTTTTTTATAAATCTTTTACACTCAGAACAAGCATGCTGAATCCGGTTGAATCCATCAAGGTTTGCTAGTAGGATTCCAGTAGTAACATTATGACCTTGTTCATATACCTCGTCAACTTTTTTAATCCCGATTTCGGCCATCCGGAACACAAATCGGATCGCCCGGTCCACCCTTCCTGTTAGGATTATCTTCCGAACGTCCCAATCTGCTATGTCGGCCGATCCAACTACAATACCAAGGATAAAGTCACTTATTTACTCTTTGTAGCTTTAAGGAGGTCATGGAGGTTATCATGAATGACCTTCCTTACCGGGTCGACCGGAGTAATCATGGGCGTCCATGTTGAACGGAAAGTCTCGCTCGAAATCTGTAAAATCCTCTTCAAAAATCTCATCGATTCTATCCTCCTTCCTCCAGTTTAGCATCTTTATATATTTTATTCAGTTAAAGGATTAAATCGTCAGAGCACAATTACAATTTAGATAACTTACGTGTCGGAACGCTTCAACGGCATCCTTCACGTTTAGACTTTTAGCTAGGAAGAAAAATAATAATACTTTTTAAGAGTTGACCTATTTTTTAACCGTAGCGCAGGTCAAAGGTTGAATTCAGATTAAAGATAAGCAACGTTAGGACGCTGTGGGTTATTTTTTATCTCAAACCTCTCAACCATTTGATGAGGTAGACATCTTTCCGCATAAAGTCCCTCACAATCTCTCCACTAACGATCTTCTTAAACTGTGTAAAAATGCAGGGATTTCGTACTTAAAATACAATAATTGTTTGTAGTTATTTTTAAGGAATAGTTACCCTTGCCAAAGGTGCTTGTTCAATTGGGAGTATTGTGGCTTCATTTTCTACACAAATTACTCTATAATTTTGACCGAATTCTTGAACTAAAGTTACCAAGATTGAGTAAACTAAAACTTTTTTTAACAAAGAGCTGAAAAAAGAAGGAGACATTTCCAGAAATTGAAACTAAGATTTTGTAGAGAAATACTCGGTTGAAATTTATTTCCTATGCGTTCCTAGCGTTTTGGACGGTTTATTTATTCTTAAAATACTGCGTCGCTGACTCAATAAGTTGCACATCAAATGCTAATTTGGTTCTGAAAAGGTTAAAGGTGTTGCGGATGCAGACAATTTGTTTTAGAGTAAACTAAACTGCAAAAACTACAGCATTTTATAAATATAAAAAAGGATTAGGGATGTACGGAACGTGTGGTGAAGACTTAATGGTGCATTTTGAGGTATTATTATTTATTAAAAAAATGCAATTATCCAGCCACGCGAATATTCTTTTAGCAAACATGCAAATAGAGGAAAGATCTTTTTATTTTTGACCAATTTTAAAGGGAAAAAAGCTTAATAGAGGATGGAATAATAGATTACTAGATACTAAAGCATATTTTTATTTTGCCAATATAAATAATTCCACCTACGTGGATGTGAGTGGTTGAAGACCATAATTACAAAATTATAGCCCGTTAGTGAATATGAATACTCGGCTAGGGATTTACGTGAGACTTTAATTACTGTTTTTAAGTGGATACTATTGTTGTTAAATAAATGCTTGAATGAGATCCGGGATGGCGAGAATGATAATAAATAAGTTCTGTGACGCGGAAGGGAAAAGGCTCCTTGAGTGGGACTTTTATGAAATGCCTAGGCATTATTTATTGTGGAGGCCTTTTACTCCAGGAGATTTAGGTTCTTTAAGGCCCCTCAGCAAAATCCAGAAGGGCATTTGTACCCATATTACTGCTTTCTATTAAACTCGTAAATGCTTTTCCTTTGTTGGTGAAATAAAAACTGCAAGTTCTTATTTTGAGCTTGGAAAGTATACGGCGCAAAAGCCAGTTATTATTGAGAAATAAAAGGGGATATTAATTTTTTTTATGAACGAGGAATATATGCTATTTGCATGCGGACAACTGAACAACAACATTAAGTAAATGGTGAATACGTATAGTTTTTCCCGTGTGAAATAATCTCTTGAACCGCAAACCTGCCATTAAGTGTATAGTGGAATGCTGATTTAGTTTATTTATTGGGTTTAATTCCTCCACCATCAGCTAGTCACGATTTATACAATCGTGAGAACAATACGGAAATAAGCGTATCAAGATGGGAAATAGCGAGTGTTCCTTTAAACATTAGCATTTTTAAGATAAGACTGTCGGCAAAGCTGATTAACTTCCTTCAAATGGTTAATTTTTATTTTAATATGAGTTTTTGACAAGTTTTTTATTGTTTTTAAATCACAGGCACAGGCGTTCCTGCTTTAAAGATAACCGTAGAAAGATTAAATGAAGGGGGGGGCTATGCAATTCCATCGTCGAAAAAAGGGGGGTGATTTTTCTGAGGAGAAGACTTGCTCTTTTTCCATTTAACGTAATTCAAATTAATTTTAAACATTTTGGCACTGTCGCCAACAGGTCCACGAAGACAGGTTGGCAAATACCCTTTTTGATCATAGAATTCCATAATTTCAAAGAACTTTCGGAGAGCACAAGCCTCGCTATCTCCATTTCTGCCATTAGTATGCGTTTCAGAACTTTGGGAACCCTCACCCCTGATGTGTTTGTAACGGTGGTACTGGAATTTATAGATTTATTTTTATTATTTACATCTACGGTTTATTTAGAAGGTTAGGCAACTTAACAAGGAGAGTTGGGCAAAATTCTGGTAGGCATATGCTTATTGTTTACTTATGAATGATAACTTTCAAGATTTGTTTACAATTTTAAGTTTTGAGAAGAGGTTGCGTGTAGGAAACGTGTGAAAGGGTACTTTTGAATTTGTTTTCTGCACGGTTATAATTTACTTTAAATATTAATAATGAGAAAATGTCGGTCTAGAATCTAGAAGAAGAGTTTAGTGATGACAAATTGCCAAACAAATTGGAATTAAAGCTATAAAGACTGACCTTTTGAGGAGTAGGTGGTTGGTGTGTGGTAATTAAGGGTACGCTAGCAAGCCCTTGACCTCCTTTATGAGTGGTGGTGGTGTTGCCTTGTTTTGTGGTTAGTGAGGTCAAGCCTCCTGTTGTTGAATTGACCACTGTGCTGAGCCCGGACGTGACCTTGCTTACCCCTACAGCACTACCCGTGGCCCCGTCTACTGTTGAACCTAGCCCTGTTATGGTATTTGTCAAGCTGCCTACCACTTTGTGGTCCACCTCGGAGGTTACAGCGGATGTCAATCCTCCCGTGGTGTTTGATAACCCATTCAATCCAGTGTCTAAGTTCGGTGCACCAACTTGGTCTAAAGTAGGGGAAGAATTATAGTGCTAAGTGAGGCAGAAAATAGGGCAAAGGTTCCCAAAAAAGCATTAATAAATTATGTCCCACATAATTTAGTTCATTTCATATTTAAGAGCGTGATTAAAAAATGTAAGCTTTATTGGAGGTTTGAGAAAGAGTTAAATACTTTTTGCCAATGTAGTTGAAGAGTTTAGACTGTTTCCTAACACGGGAACCGCTGTAAGGGGGTTTGGTAGATTTGCCAAACCACTTTGGCCGGCTGCTGGAAGATTTGCCAAACTACTAGAGCCAACGTTTGCCAAACCGCTTGGGCCTGCTGCTTGTGGGATTCCTAAAGCACCAGATGAAGGGTTCCCATTTGAAACCGGACCAAGGCCCCCTCCTCCAATTCCTCCTAATTGAGGAGATCTTTTCGACCGAACTGATGACTCCCTTGACTTATAGCTAGACAAACTCTGGAAATTATCATTTGTCTGTAAAATATATAAATCCAGACCTTCCAACCACCACCCTCAAAAAGGTCAAAAAGTAATTAGGCGCTGCCACTATAGTCAAGTATAAGTATTGTAGTATTGTAGATTATAATGAACCCTTTTCCTCGTGAAATACCGTATTTCCCAAAATAATACCCCCTTGAAATAATTCCCCCCACCGCACCGGTACAATGCTCTACTACCTTTCCATGTTAAAATTAGGAATTGGCCCTAACTTATCCATGCTAATTGAATTTCCAATTTTCCCTTTGAAGTAATAATTCCCCAGGAGTATTGTTGTGGGACATACTCCCACTATTGTAATTTTTAAAGTAAATAATAGGTAGCATACGTTGTTATCTGAGATGGTGGTGTTGGAGGGGATAAGTATGTACGGGATGGCGTAGTCCGGCAGACCTAAAAATATTAGTATAACTAACGTCCTCGTCCTTCTGACCAAACCTTGACTCCTCTTACCTCCCATCCTATTTTTAACCAATTTAACAATAGGAAGTCTGGTCAGAAATTATCCTGACATTGACATTACACTCACAGACATAATCAATATTGAATTAGACGTTTATTTATTGCACATATAAACAGTATATAATGACCTTGTTACATACAAATGGCCCGTGGAACATTAAACGGTTTCCAACTACTCTTTATCCCAACTTTTTAGTGTTCAGAAAGCGTTTGTTTATTGATGCCATAACTAAATTACCCTATTGTCTCGGTTAGTTAATTTGTCAGTTAAATTTAACAAATTAAATGGGGTTTATGGGGTTATTAATTGTAATTAAGGGGGAAACTATTCGGCAGGGGAATCTATTAGAGACAATACGGTAAGTACATTTAGGTTATTGCACAGAATATTTTTACATTTTTAATAATGTATGCAAGCAAACCGATCGGAAAGGTTCTCTGTGTATTTCAAAATACATTTCCAGATTTATTAACCCAGTGTCTTTGAAGT
>JAQFZX010003120.1:0-14123 GCA_034682405.1 Hydroisotoma schaefferi | reverse complement strand
CCAATTTCTGTACAGCGGTTCAGGAGACAAACCCGGACAGATGGACAGACAGACGCTCATCTTTAATAAAAGAGGATTCTATGATTTGATGAGTGCAAGGCTTTTGTTGAACTAGCAGAAACTAAAGTTTCAACATTTGACGTCAGAATCCGCCTGGAAGTTCAGTGAGTGGAATAGTATTTAATATCGAGGAAGGAAACCTTGTGGGATTCGCTCAAGTCTAGTTATGTTCTGGTAGTCTCTGTCTCTGTGTAGGAAAGTAGTAGGTAGGAAAGCCCAAAGAAGTGTTGACTTTTGACTATCCCAAATGAAAACACATACGAACGAGCTTGTTTTGTAATAAAAATATATAAAAGGAAAAGTTGACTAAACTTTTTATTAGGATAAAGAAAAAGTAGGTTTGGTTAGGCCGGAAAAGGGAATATACTACATTCTTTCTTTCATTTCCATCCCTTTTTTCATAAGTCCCTAAATCCCTACTTGGTAGAGATTACAAATATTAAGGGCCTAGGCAGCCTATAAGTTAGGGACTAGGACACACAGGATGTGTCTAGGAAGGATGTAATAAAAAAAGGACCCATCCATTGAACATCCACTTCAGCACAAAAGAAGGAAGGACAGCCTCAAGGCAAATTCCTTCTCTCCACCACAAATATATTAAAATATATACAGCCTTTTTAACCCACAACCTTTACCACTTCTACAAGCGTCTACAAGCGTCTAGAAGCGTCTAGAAGCGTCTGGAAGAAGCGTCCAGCGATTGGATTTGAGATAAGGAAGGATACTTATCATAAATTTGTAGGTGAGGAGACGCGAGAGGAGTCTCGTCGCTTCGATGGAGTCCTCCCTTCCGTACTTACTACCCGGATCTAGGCTCAAGTCCTGCTAAAACCATTTTACCGGTACTATAAAACTCCCTTAAAGATAAGCACGGAGATAAGAAGAAAGACGGGTTATTTATTTTTTGTATTTTTAGTAGAGAAATGCCCAACGAAGCTGGAGAGTTTGTTGACCACGGTGGTAGTCATTCTAATAATCCGGAAGAGGAAGAGGACCAAGTGGACCACGCTTCGAGTGACAACAGGATAAGCGTTTCGGGTGCAACCCAAACGGATGACCGTGACGGTGACACGGTCGATGGTTCCCTTTTACTTACATCTAATCCTTTATTGGCAGCACAAAATAATAATCTGGATCACCAGGACCAACCCTCCTACCCTTGTTTCACAAATATTACAGATGGTTAGTCATTCATTTACCTTGTTTTCGGGGTTTTTTAGTCAGGTCGACCGATGTT
Organism: Hydroisotoma schaefferi; assembly: GCA_034682405.1. Taxonomy (NCBI): domain Eukaryota; kingdom Metazoa; phylum Arthropoda; class Collembola; order Entomobryomorpha; family Isotomidae; genus Hydroisotoma; species Hydroisotoma schaefferi. The sequence continues at coordinate 12,826 of JAQFZX010003120.1, read as the reverse complement.
TTTTTATTAGTTAATCATGATGGCTGTGTTTTAGGAGGTTTCCTCTCCAGAGTTTTTACGATGGTGCTTCCAGTAAGGAAGAAATCTAGTGGATGTTCTTATCGAAATGGGGGGAGCTCATCAAAAGTGTCGAACTGCCGGACCGTTGCGACTCAGACGGAAGAACAAGATCCTATCTGTTTCAGAGGTGAGTTTACTACTACGCTACGCTTGGTGTACTTAAAGTTGGTCATTTTGTGACGATCGACAAAGATATACGGAAGGATTCTTCCAAGAATATGGGTGGATTTTTGTTTCGATATTTAAGAAGTTTATTAAGTAGTTGTGGTGTTTTTTAGGTCAGCAGTTGAGCTATTTAATTATCCAAGATCTGTCCCTCCAAATCCCGGTTTCCTCTGGCCTCAAAGATGACGTTTATGAAAGTATCGTCTCTTGTGTTTGCGATATGCTGGTGAAACATGAAATACTATTTAATGGAATGGTTCGGAGGTGTCAAGTTACGAGTTACCACATATTTTGCAGAATCGCCAATGAACTCTTTGAGGTAGGGAATTCATATATTTATTTATATAGTTTTAATTTTTGATGATAATGGGGGTGGACTAATCTCTTCTCTTTGTGTAGGTTTCTTCTGCAAATGACTCTAGCCAAATGAGGATTACTTGGGGTAGGATTATCAGTCTTTTCGCCTTTGCTGTTCGCCTAGCCCAAGAATACCACCGGGTAAGTTCTGAATAGTCTCCATTGTAGAGTGTATATTGTAAACTATTCCATTTTTTAAATAATAATTTTGATTGATAACGTAGGATCAGGAGCGAGTGGATTCAATTGTTAATTTCTTAGCCTCTTATGTTACCAAACATTTGATTACCTTTGTTCGGGCTAACGGTGGATGGGTAAGGGAATTTAATTAACATTTCATTACGATCGTCCGTTTTAGGCAGCTACTAATCAAGCCACTGATTGATTGATCCGTGTATTAAAATAATATTCATGTTTGTTTTTGGTAGGAGGGTCTAGTCGAACATTTCCCACCTCCTGTTGCCGAAGATGCCCAGATAAAGAGAGCTATTTTATGGTCCGGGCTTTGTGTTGGTTTAATGGCTACCATGTATGTCTCCTCTTTCCTCTCCCGATAAATTGTAAATCTGACCTGATTCTGTGGCGTAAAGTTTCCTTTCTTCCTCTCCCTTCTTATCCTCCTTTTATTATATTGTGCCTGTGTGAATTAAATGAATTTGCCCTAACATAGTCCAACATATTTTATACCATGTGTTATTATTATTCAGAAAATGTTTTGTTAGTAGGTGCCGTTAAACAATTTTTTAACCTTTATTTGTACTAGGGGCTAGGTAATTTAAGGGATGTTAGTTATTAGTAAACGGTAGAGTTCAGGGATAGGGAAGGGAAGATTATATTTTCATACGTCTTTATATGCAAACAGTATTCATGTTAGCTTTAAATAAAACCGAAGAAAGTAAGAAATAATGTCTTTCGGCGGAGTATCGTAACGTAATGGGGATTGTTTGTTGGTAGTTTTTGTAACCCTAAAAGATTTAATTAAATGCAGCCTTACGAGTATATACGATTTAGCCCATTTCCTATTCATCCATTCGTTAATGTAATTAGAATATAGAGACGACTGCTTAGTTTCGAAATGGCAGGATTCTGTGACAATTTGGTACAATTATCAAGGCAGCTAACTAATATTGTATAGTGTTAAAAATCCCGTATTTTTGATAGTTTATAAAGAACTATTGAGAGAAACTCAGTTAGGATTCGGAAGGAATGCTTAACAATAAAATTGGAGTTGTCTTACGGAAATATTATACAAAGTTACGTAAAATTATTTGAATTAAAATGTTCTTTTCGTGTACAAGACCAGTATTGACCTTATTGATGTTTTATTTGCATAAGTGGTTCAGGTAGAAACGGAGACCTTTGAGGTCCCAGTTTTGGGTAGGTGGCGATTTCCGGATGGGTGGGTAAGATATTATTGTAGTTATAGTTATGGGGACGGGGCCACACGCTTATAAACTAGGAAAAATTCAATATAATTCAATTCCATCGAGGGTAACTTTGACGGAACGTCGTTAGTAAATTATTGGGATAAAATAAATGGTTTAAAATGTTTACGTTCAGCAAGAACAGGAAGAAGAAAGCAAGAGGTCACTCAAGACCTGAAACGGGACCACCCCCTCTGCCAATCACCGGAACGGTCGGCATCGCAGCCTCCACAGGCGTTTTGGCTGACGGGGTTATCGGAGCAAAAGTTACATGGGAGAAAGGCAAACACCCAAATGTCCCTTAACGAACATTGCTTAAGACCGGATTAACAAAAGTATATGTCCCTCTGATCCACTTTTTACATCAAGTATATGCTACCCTTTTTAGGTATTGATGAAGACAAAGAACAAAACCCTAATCCTGATCCATTGATTGAATTGAAATCCAATAAGACTCCTGCTCAGGATCAAGGGTCAAGGCCTTCGAAAAAGGAACCCGCTCAAGGTCAAGGGTCAAGCCCCTCAAAAAAGGAACCCGCCGCTCCGTCCGGACTCTTAAGCCTTTTTACACTTTCAGCACGGAATAAGGATGCGGTTGCGGTGGATGGCGTAAATGCCCAAGGTCATGGTCATCCCTCCCCGCATCACATGGACACCAAACCTCAGGATATTCCCCACATAACTGTAACGGATGACCATATCAGTTCAAAAAAAAAGTCTGACCCCGAGCGTAAGCAGGATGACCATGTCAGTTCAAAAAAAAAGTCTGACCCCGAGCGTAAGCAGGATGACCATGTCAGTTCAAAAAAAAAGTCTGACCCCGAGCGTAAAGATGACTATTTCAGTTTAAAAAAGTCTGAACCCGAGCGTAAGCGTTCCTTGCTGCCCATCCCCAACAACAAGTCAGTAGAAAGGAAGTCCGTGCAGTTGCTAGACGTGGCAATCGCACTGACACCTACGGAGGACGAAGACCTCTTAACGCCAGAAGAACTGGCTAGAAAGAACGAGGAAGAGCGTCAGCGTCTGAGAGGTAAACCAAACCATTAACTCGATAACCCAAAGTACACCAAATAATAAGCTTATCATTTCCCAATTCCAGATGAAGGCTTCCTCTTCCCTGGACAGATTTACTATGATAAAGAGCGAGTGTACTGGAAACGGAATAATAGCAATATTCTAACAATGATTGGATTCGCCGTCGGCCTGTCCAACATTTGGAGATTTCCGTGATTCCATATTCTACTTTACATATTCAAAGTTTATGCCCTTAATTCCTGTAACAACTCTTTTTTGTACTTTGTAATAATAAAGCTATCTCTGCTTCCAATACGGAGGTGGGGCCTTCCTGATCCCCTACTTTTTCTTCCTCATTGTCTGCGGAATACCTATCCTATATTTGGAAATGATCGTAGGTCAATTTACTCAGTCTGGTATGATTGGGGTGTGGAAATTGGTCCCTATCTTTAGAGGTAATTCCTCTTCACAACCTTCATAATAAAAATGAGAAGAGTTTTGAAGAAACAGAGTTTATTTATTAACAAATTAAGGGATCGGGTTGTGTCAGTGTATGTTGCCGATCTTGATTGCGTTCTTTTATAACACAATGCTGGCCTGGGCACTTCTTTATTGTGTGGAATCCGTGATAAGAACCAAGGTCCCTTGGGTAGGCTGCTTTCATCCTTGGAACACCAGACATTGTCGAGAAATAGAACCGGATTTCTCTCCAGTGGCTGTTGTTCCTGGACAGCTTCGAGCTGGAGCGGAGTTTTTCCGGTAATATCATGACAGGTCGACCAAGATTATCTATGAAAGTCCAGACGGTCTGTATAAATGTATGGAAATGTTTTGTTGGTGTGAGTAGTGGTCGAGTTCAACAAAAGTGGAACAGTTTGTATGCGGATCCGGATAGCGAGCACGGTTCCGACTTAGGTGCTGGCAAGATTATTTATGGAATAGGAGATCGTTATCAAGGGCTGGGCAATCCTTCGTTGGAAATGTCCGTCTATCTCTTTGTCGTCTATGCCGTACTTTTGGTATATCTTAGAACTGGACTTTGGCAGAGAGGTACTCAATAATTAATAATACTATTTGGTACAGATTTATTTATATCCTTATTCTTATTCCTCTTATTATTTTCAGGAAGGTCATTGTTCGTCGACATTGTCACCCCCTTTGTTATCATGGTTTGTCATTCACCCACACAACTTTTACTATAAAATTATAACACTCTTTTGCTAAACATTTGAATATATTTACAGGTACTTTTGCTCTATCGAGGACTGCCTTTGCCAGGCGCTATAGATGGGATTAAATTTCTATTCAAACCCGACCCTACAATTTTGATGACACATGAAGTATAAAAGTTTTGGAATTGTGGTGATAATATTTGCATTATTCTGATAGCTTTTGTCTGATGATTTTAATAAAAATGTGTAGCCGTGGGTGGCTGCAGCGCAGCAAGTGTTTTTCTCTTTGGGATCTGGACTTGGGATTCATATGACGTTGGCCAGCCACAACCATTTTGATCATGATATCCTATTGTAAAAAATCCTACTACTACTTTTACTAACCAACCACTTCTACTCAAGTAGAACGTTTCCTGTAGCTAAGTGTTCTGTATTTTTCAGTGATACCGTAGCCACAGCTTTAATTGACACAGGAGCAAGTTTACTCTGCGCTATTCTTGTCTTTATAAATTTGGGAAGTATGGCTTATTCGGAGAATATATCAATTGATAAATTCATATCACAAGGTATCTGCTACTAGCATTATAAATATATAGGATAAGAATCTGACATGAATTATTAATTATAAATAGTTAATTGTTGGTGGAATATTTAGGGCCGGATTTGCTGTTTGAAGCTTGTGCAGATGCGCTTGGTCGGCTTCCGGGTGCGAATTTCTACAACTTTGTATTCTTTTTAATGATTCTACTGTTGGGATTCGAAAGCACGGTGAATTAACCTCATAACCTGACCTAGACCCCAAGTCCTGTGCTATTTTTATAATAATTATTATGAAAGTGTAGCTAGGAGCGTTGGTGTGTTCACTCCAGTCGTTGTTGGATGTTTGGGGAGTTTGGTTAGATAGAAATGGGGCTGCTCGTGGGTTGTTTGTGAATACTACAATGATATTGGCATTTATGGCTAGTCTCCTTTGCGTCACAAGGGTAGTGGATATTTATTCAATCTTTTAATCAAAAGTTTTAATAGCCCCTTTATATTATTAATTAATCTACATACTTTGTGATTTATTCAGGGTGGACTGCATATGTTTATATTCTTTGACTTTTATTCTGCCGGAGCTCCGTTGATTCTTTGCTGCTTACTTATGTGCATTGCTCTTGCTTGGTTTTGGGGTGATAATTATTATTACAAACATCCCCTTTTCTGTCATCAAATCATTTTTTTGTAGGAATAAATAAAGTAATGTTTTTGGGTGTCAGGACTTGAAGGAATAAACGACGCGTCTGAGGAAATGATGGGAACAACTCCAAGTCTGTACTTTCAAGTTTGTTGGAAATACTTGTGCCCAGGACTCCTTTCTGTATGAGCCAATACGGCTATTAGAGAATTATTCTATTCTAGAAGAGTAAAGTGTTTTTAATTAATGGAATGATGTTGATCAGGTCCTCCTGGTATTAAATATGATGACGGGGTATAAGCCAGAGTATGTGGATCGGCATTATCGAGATTTCAGTAATACCAAACCGGTAGTGTTCCCCCAATGGTTTATCCAACTGGGGTCCCTCTACCGCTACTTCCCCAGTTTGGGCTTCCTTATTGGAATTATATGGTATTGGTGGACCAGCAATGGAAAGACTGCTAAAGAGGTTTGGCCCGGGTATTATATATTACTACCTTTCTGAGGGTCACAATTAAATCGGGATTAACAGTAATCAGGCAGGGGGGCTTCTATACTACTTGAAACAATACGGCATTTGTCCCAAATAACTCTCACCGGGTATTTAATAAATAATTGGAATATCTTTCCCTATAGAAATTACTGCTAGGGATTTCCCCTGATTATGAACATGAGGAGATTCGGACTACAGGGAAATGCAGAAGGGCCAAGTTGTCCCATTATAGCTCCAGTTATAAACGGCAAGTCGCTCCAGAAGAAGGCCATCCCAATGATGAGGATGTGATTGGAAATAATAATTTGCATATTGAAACCGACTCTGAAGTCCCAACTTCACAAGTATTTCCAACAGAAGTATAAAAGACCGTTTTCACTTTGGAATAATAAACAACGCTTGTTGAATTATAGACATATCACTCCATTTCTTATCACAAAATCCACCTCCCAACATTTAGCGAGACGATTATAGTTCAATATTTATTGTTCATCAAGTGTTTGCAGAGTCCGTTCATCCTCCTTGCTTAACACCGTCATAGCTATTAGTATACATATAAATAATAATAACATGCTTCCGCCAGTTATCGAGATGTTGATTCATAAAATATCTAAACTCCACATTTCCTATCCACCATTGCTGTTTTTGATACGATTAGAAATATTTAGAGAATCAGTTTTGATTTCTGTAGAAGTTTGTATTTTGTCTTTTGTCGATACCTCTGAAATTTAACATTAAATTGGGCAGTATATACAGTCCTTTTCAGTAAACCATGAAAGCGCATCATAAATCATTTACTTCTTAACCAAAATTAATACATATGGATAGTCCAAGTCCCATGTAAGGTAAAAAGGTAATAATTTTATTCAATATCTTTCACAAATCATAGCAAACTTTTGACAAATGAAGAATTAAAATAGGATTCAGTATAACTGAGGATATTATTACAAATAGAATAAACGTATAGTTTACTTAGAATTCTGCTTTTTCTTTTCATTTAAACTGTTCATTAGGGTTGAGGATTTTTGTCCAAAGTTGTTCCACTTCGGATTCCTCTCCTTCTGTTTGTTATTGTCAGTTATGGCCTTTATAATAGCATTGCCTAAATCGTCTGAAGATCTAGCATTATTGTCTCCAACGTCTCGAACTGCTGATACGAAAGCCACCACGTCAGTTATATCACGGTCGTTGTCCAGTATGTTGGAATTTAATAACGCTTTCTGCAACTCCCTTGTACAATTCATTTCATGAATCGTCACTTCCGCCTCCAGTTTCATTTCCTCCTTCTTGACATCTGTATTAGACTATCAAATAAAAATATATGTCATTAATTAATAAGTCTGGAGCTAGGGGTTCATTATTTAGCTTGGAAACTTATATACAAACTCAAATCGAACTATATTTTTGAATTTTTGCAAACGTTTCTAAATCCCTTACCTCCTTAACTTTCCAAAATAAAAAAATACAGCTCATCACAAATATGAAGAGTAGTAGCAAAATTACAATAGTACCGATCTCCATGATGAAATTGGTGCACAAAGTAATACGTTTTCCTTGGACGCCTTTTTGAAACTGAGCAAGATGGGCCAATACTATGATAATTAATGGCATTTTCATGCTGAAGGAATGCCGGAAGGTGACCCGGAAGATTGATAAGCAAGATAGCTATCACCCTAGAGGTAATGAATTGACGATGACGCGAAGTCGAGGCTTAACTTAGCCATTTGTAACGTAGGAGGGTAGAAATGGTCGTTGGTGTTGCTGAACAATAGATTGGTTCATGTTGGTTCATCAAATAATGATTGTTGGTCATCTCATCAGTCATCATTTTGTGCTGCATGTATGTGTATGATAGTTGTTATCAAAAGTAATCATGGATAAGAACGAAAGGTGAACAACCTTCAAAATTAGTCTATAATCTTTTCTCCAGTCATCATAAGCATACTAAACCAAAGACCAAACATGTTGAAATAATCTGAGAACCTCGCCGAAACGATCAATTACTAAAATTGATTGCATTGTAGATATAGTTAGTGGCCAAAACTCTTTTTGAAATCCGTGAAAGTGAATTTGTATGGGATATCTAATAAAATGTTAGAGTGGATAAGGAAAGTTTTAGATCCAGTGATTCGTTATGGTTTTCAAATATATATTTCGAATAGCCCTGATGGTAAGTTCCCTTAAAGCCTTAACCCTTTCTGTTGACGTTAAATATGACTTGCAGCAGGGAGTTTGTATTTTAATTTCTCGGCAGATCCAGCAGATCTAACCATCCCTCCTACTTCGTCACTTTATATTCAGAAGAATAAGAATAAATTTGAGGATGAGGATTTTACTATAGGTAAATAACATAACGTTCATCCTACAGACAATTACCTCATTCTGCTTTATTAAAAGGGATCAATTGAATTATTTCAGAGAAAAACTACACAATACTTTCCTACTGCACCGCCCCCCATGACCTTTTCTGCCCAGGTCGGTAATCTAATTCTAATATATTTAATTTTTACATGCATCATTCATATCCCTAACATTTCACCAACTGTTTAATTACTTTAGCTTGGGACAAACCTATTATAATTTGCGATGGAAGTCATATCCAATGTTTTGATGACTTTCACTCCGAGGTAATTTATTGAATTAACTAAATGCGTAATTAAAATAATAATAATAAATTCCATCCAATATTATTTGCAGGTTGGATTGGTGCTGGTGATGGTGTACATTGTCCTCATTTCACTCTCATTCTTACTGCCGGTAGTGTTCCTACAAAATCAACCTTTATATAAACATAAACCCTTTTCAATAAAATTCTTTAAGTTCGTTGGGCAAAAGAGGAAGTTTGGGTGTGGATCGTTGTTGGACTTATCAAGAACTAGTCAAGCTGATCTCCGTTCTTATCAAAGACAACTACAACGGGATGTTGAAAGGCATGCGGATTATGTAGATGGGGAAATGGAAATCTTGAGGGTACTTGCTCGGGAACGGTTTCTAAATGCCATTCGTATCCGTAATGAGAGAGGACAAAGGACACAGGACCTAGACTGAGACGATATTTAGTTCAATTAACTTCTATTTATTAATATTATCCTACTTGAGATTAACTTAATACGAGAAATTAAAACCAACTACAATAAACAAAGATACTCCATGCGGAAAAGGTGGATAAGGAAATGGGGGACAAAAGAGGTGGTTCGAGAAATATTGGTAAATCCAGTGTGTCTGTGGATAAGGAATGAGAAAGATTGAGAAGAGGATTTGGTAGATAGAGGTCCCTGAGGAGTTTAATTAATTAATAGTAACTTAAATCAAAAGGAGTAATGAAGGGTTAACTATACAGATTAATTTATCACAATTAATTGAACGGAAAGAGTTTACTAATAACAATTTATAAATAAAAATACATTTGTCCTCACATTGTTTTATTCTATCCCTGTTTATTAGTAGGCCAAGTAGTAAGAGTCTCTTTCATTCTCTTCTTGGTATGAGTCTTTAGTTAGCAAAAATAATACGGAAACTTTGATTTTGACACGTCAAATATCTGTCTGCCTTTCTAGGTCTATAAGGAGTTCCCTTTCATTTTTTTTACACAAAGTAAATGACTACACATTAAGTATAGAAAGGATTACGAATGTTGAGATGCCAGTAAAAAAAAGTGGTAGGTCTATTAATGACTTTTTAAGAAAGGAGGTCAGTAATATGTGGGTTTCCTAACGGCTGTGCAACCTACTTATTTCCCAAAGTAGCCCCCCCCCCTCCCAATCAGATTGAAAAGGTGCTAAGAAATCTGTGTAAGAAATAATGTGTCCTTCATCATAAAATGACGAGTACAAAAGTACAATAGGACCACCCTACCTTATTCCATTTATAATAGTCTTACATAATAAGAATAAATCCCTGGAGAAAGGGCAGAAGTAGTAATGCCCGGATGACAAAAAGCATGTATTCCTCCTGAATGAGAAACCACTCTTTCCGCAACAAGTATTTTCTCACGTATATAGAAAAATATGTCCTTGTTTCATATTGGGGACTTTTTGGCAGGATATAGAAAGAGAGAGGGTAACTAGTAGGGTCTAGAGTCCCATGGAAGGGCTGTGTATTGTAGGCAGGAAGTACTACATTTTGAGATATGGAATGGATGGATGGATTATCTATGTCTGTGTCTGGTGCCTGGTGGTCCTTTGATCCATCCACCATTCGATATCCAACACTTTTTACTCCACAACTATGAAACAAGGTAAAGTAAAGTTGAGCATAAACATTGACCCAGTTCTGTTCTGGAGTCACTCACTGCGACAAACAAAACACTTATCAACTTCTTCCACACTAAAACCAACACAGAGTCTGCAAAACATCTACTCCAGACCTTTCTCCAATTACTACTTACTGTAATTACAGGATAATTACATTAAAAAATGGTAATTCAAATGAACAAAGTGAGCATTCCGGTTGATAACCTTCATCATTCTGGTATTCCTATGGGAGATAATACTCGAGATCCCTATTCCATCAATTCTAATATCCAGGTGAGGTTTATTTAGCTAAAACTAATATAAGGGCTAATTTAATTATAGAAATAAGAGGTAATAAGTTGTAATTATTCCCAGGCGGAGTACGGTCACATAATTGGTGAGCCGGAAAGCCTAAAAAGTCCGGAATGGGCTTGGAAACTCACAACTGAGCTGTTTAAATTCGTTCAAGCAGCCACTTATCGGTTTCTGGTGGTTATCCTGGCTCCAATCCTTGTATTCATTGCTGCAGTCACCTTTGGGATTCTTCACTTCCTGGTTAGTTATTTGCATAAGATAAATAGACATTGTCTTCTACATAAAGGTGTATATGAACGTGGAGGAATGGATGGTTGTTTCAGCAAATCTGGTGCGTCCGTCCCATCTTGAAATTCATGCACGTTATATTCTCAGCCAGCAGAAGTTTTGTTGAACTTGTGCTAAACGGGACGATAAGCCCGTTGATTGAGGTCTTTGGGCTTATCTGTTCCAAGATGAAGATCCGACATCAAAGGGTGTACGATGTCAAGGACGAGCCTCCCTTTCCATTTATCATTTGATTGGAACATCCATCGCAAGTTGTGGAAAACAGCTTGGGATACATACCCAAAATAATTGGGAATAAAACATTGCCGGATGTCTACTAGGGAACTTACCTTCTACTATTTCAAAATATAACTACAATCACTACGTTTTTTATGGAGTAAACCCCAACGTTTATTAAGGGCTATTCCATAAGAAAGAATCCATTAAGGTTTAGGGGATTGAACTCAATGGAAACCCTGTTTATAATTAATAATTATTATTAAACCTTTTATTTAAACCAGCCTAATTTACCTTTACCTTAAATGGTAATATATTCCCCAAGGCCCAAACACAAAAACCTAATTACCTTATTTTCCGACTTAATGCCCCTCTGGGGAATTATTCCTTCCAAAGCACAAGTTAAATTAGTAAGCTAGGGCGAATTTAAAGTTTTAAGTGTGAAAAAGGTACGTTTTCTCATTTGTTAGATTTCAAACATTGATTATGATTACTGATAGCAATTTCTCAATCTAGATAAAATACAGGATTTAGAAGAACAGCTTTTTAATAATAGAGCTTGATTTTAAAAATATCCTGTATTAATAATCTAGGTAGGATGTAGCCAGAATCATGTTAAATCTTATTTAAAAGAACTCTCTAGCTAGTCACATTGAAACATAAGAATGGATCATTTATTTTTCTACAATGAACAACAATATGGAAGTCTCACATTTATTGTCAACATTTTTAATGGGAATAAAGCTTTTGAGTTATATAGAGTTGACTTATTGCAGACATCGGAAGGAGATGACATTGAAAGTATCACACACACCTTCAACTCTGTCACACACTTTCATTTATTGTAGGATTTATTTGTTGTATGAAATTAGTCTCCGGTTGTTGGTAGACTGGTACTATTGTACCACAAGACTACCAGCTCATTGGAGAAATTACTACTTTATAGTCTTATTCTTATACACAAAACAACAAAGATAAGAAAATAGAGAGAAAGCATTCATTTCAATGCCAACTTAAGCACTGTCACTGTCATTCCGGGGAGACACAGACCTTCACGGAAAGGAAGGACAGTATTAAACTTTGTTGTATTCCATATATTAATAGGGAAAGTAAGTAGTAGTAGTGGTAGTAGAAGTAGTAGTAGTAGTAGTAGTAGTAGTAGTAGTAGTAGTAGTAGTAGTAGCCCAGTCAATTGGGCTTATATGATCACGCACTGTGTCCGTCCGTCCGTCCGTGTACTTTCACGATAACTCGAGAAGTAATGACACCACACTCCTGTAATTTTGCATAGTGGGTCCAGGACCGATTTTAGGATGTAAGTTCGTAAACCAGCTCGATCGGATCACGCAGTGACCCGTGGGGGTCTCAATGACCCCCACTGGCCTGAAATTTCGAAAAATATTGTTGTTCTACTTTTGTTCAAAAGAAATAAATAACCTATTTTTTTTGCTAAAATCCAAAGTTTTAGGTACCCGTGGGGGTCAAGTGAACCCGACCGGGTAAAAAGTTAAAAAAAATATTTTTCTTCTATATTTGTTCAAATGTAACAAATAACCTATAATTTTTACTAAAATCCAAAGTTTTGGGGAGCCGTAGGGGTCAAGTGGACCCGGTAGGGTAAGAAATTTCCAAAAAATTGTTTCACTACTTTTGTTCCAAAGTACCAAACAACAGATAATTTTTGGTAAAAACGAAAGTTTGAAGTACCCGTGGGGGTGAAAACAAACAAACAACCGAAGTAACCGAACAGAAAAGAAGAAAATACAGAAGAAACCAAAAAAAGCCGATTTCGTTGTAATTATAAAGGGATAGGCAGTTTACTTTGTAATTTTAGATTGAATAAACCGTTGTAAACGGGCGTAACGAAAGGCATGTAAAAGTGAGCACGCGGTGTGTGCAGAGTGAGCGCGCGG
>JAQFZX010003119.1:0-14127 GCA_034682405.1 Hydroisotoma schaefferi | reverse complement strand
TACGCGTGCAATGTGTTTGCGATACGCGTGCAAGGTGTTTGCAATACCCCGTGCGATGTGTTTTCGATATCTGCGCGATGTGTTTTCGATATCTGCGCGATGTGTTTGCGATACGTGCGAGATGTATTTGTGATACGCACGCGATGTGTTTGCGATACGCGTGAGATGTGTTTGTGACGCGTGAGATGTGTTTGTGACGCACGCGATGTGTTTGCGATACGCGCGAGATGTATAGGTACTGTTCTAGATATCCGGGTGATGCGTTTGCGATATGTGCGCGGGAGCGCTATATCTTCCTCGTGAGACTTTGATCTCTACCATGCAGCGCTATTTCTTCACGCTTGGTCAAAAGGTCACAGGGGCACAATATTTTACAAGCATAAAAATATAATCTAGACATACCTGTAAACTTCTGATAGAAGAAAACACATCGATTGAACAGCAAGGCAATGTCCTTCCTATAAATTTCCGAGAAGATCACGACACTGAATGCATAAAAGCACATAATGAGCATTAAGACCGAGCCAGCACCCTCGCTAAGGGAGTTCACCTCTTTTTGATACATCTTTTGTAGAATTCTAAGAAAAACGTAGATAATTCCCTCCAGTTGTGCCAAAAGGGTCAAGCGCCATAGGACAACGCGCTTCCAGTCCCATTTTAACAGAAGCATTGGCAAGAATCCACCCTTCTTCGCGAAGACCTCCCAAGGGGAAGCGTGCATCATCGATGCAACTTTTAATAGCAGATTTATACAACGAATCCCTGCTTTAGTGAACATGGAGTTTAATTTCAGCTTTTAAAACTTCTGATGGGCTTTAGCTGGTTTTTTTACGTTTATTTGGAACGTTTCCCATGAGAATGTGGAGGTTTAGAAGTTGAAAATGAAGTGTATATATGATGCCGTTTTTATGGGGTTTTTTACTCAGTTAAAATGAAGTGCAAGGTCTTTTTAAATCACCTTTTACTTCATGAATTAAATCAGGATGTAGGAGGGTTCTGGAGGAAATGAAAAATGACATTGGAATTATAATTAATTACTTTTGTAATCCATATTCATGAAAATATGTTCGTAACTGTGAAGGTTTAGCTATTCTAAACCCAGAGGGTCGGAGCTTTCCTTAATTTACAAAATCAGATTGGTATTTCAGGGTCAATAATTGAGATATTATTAAGATGAGAATGACATGTATTAAAGTGTGGAATAAGTAAATTGTAAACTGAAGTTGGGATGCAAATTCAAGGTTTTTCTCCAGAATAATAACGACTTTTGATTAACTTTCCTAATTTTCTTACTCTAATCCTACCTACGGGCAAGGACAATACTAATTAATTAATTAGCAGGTTAAAAATTCTAACTAGGAAAAGGCCTCTCCCAGCTCAAATCACGCTGTTTTGTATTGTAATAAATTCTAGAACTGCCACATGCATGTACTATTTTGAAGTATGATCGAAATGTATTTGGTATAATTTCTGTACCACCTATAAGCTCATTCACCAGTCCGTACATATTTATTTGAATAAAAAGTAAAGGCCAATCGTTATATTTCATAATTTATATTGATTGATTCTTTACATGACAATGCAATACAGTGCCAATTTTTGTGTGTCTAACCCGATATGATTGCAAGTTTAATATACATACAATACAGCTTTATGCTATGAGACCACACCACACCCCGTAAGATGAGCCTTTAAAGGGTTTACATAATAATTTGTATTTGTATCTTGAGCACAATTAATTTGGCATATCAAAACTGACATCCTCCAGAATAAGTAAGAATCCTCGACCTCCGTTTCTTGTTGACGGACTTCGACCGACCCCCTCCAAGACCTAGCTTGCTCCGACCTTTTGTAGTTCTAGAACCACCCCCACCGCGACCACTTTTCTCCTCCCCCTGACCCCTTGCAGCGTCATCAGCGTCCCTGCTTGTAGAATCATTGGTTGACGAAGGATCCGGCCTTGGTGGAGGGATAGCGTACTTGATCCAGTTGTCCACAGGCTTCTGCTCAAATCCCGGCCAGTTTGTCTCAACATGGTTGAACTTCGGAGCGATCGAGGGCTGGTAGTATCTAGGGTCATGGGTACTCTTGAACTGGCTCAAGTGACCTTGCATCATCTCAAGCTTCACTGCTTCGATAAAGGCTTCCACAGTTTCGTCATCGATCTTCCCCTTGAGCCGGAGTTGCGGATTTACAGAGGACACTGTGGAAAGAATAGGGGAACGTTATGAAATGTAGAAATGATACTGAATATTTCAGTGGATTCTGGTAAAGTCTGACCTTTTCTGGCCGATTCCTTGGTAGACTGAGGAGTTGTTGTAGAATTCTTTCTCAAAATCCTATCCCATTTGGTCTGAGCCATGACCTGATTGTTTTGGAGGAAGTTCCGCATCTCGCGAATGAAGGATGGACTTAACTTGGCCGTAGGACCGTGACCTTTGCCTTTGGAGTCCTTATCATTGGAATCGGTGGGTGTCAATTCGGACTTTGACTGGTCCAGTTGCTCTCGAGGGGGCCATGGGAGGCTGAGCTTTGCGGCTGCTTCTGAAGCCTTCAGTAGAGGGATGTAGGGACCTTCGGCTGCGCTGCCCCTTTTTAAGACGGGGTAGTTGGATGTAGTATTCAGTGGAACTGGCTTTGACAGCAGGGTCACTCCTTTACTGGTGGTAGTATTGCTGCTAGATGATTTTGAGGACGCTGCCGCTGCAGCGTTTGAGTTCTTGGAAGGATTGACGGGGTTCTTGGAGTTTTTCCTACCAGCTCTGTTGTTATCTTTTATGTCTTCTTCGTATCGAACTTGCTTCTTGGCTTGAGGAGGATTCTGAGGCTGAGACTTGTGCATTTTGTTGGGGTGTGTTTACAAAACTAGGGGATGAGAATTGACAAAAATTGACAACAATTAAAGGTTTTTATAAAAGGTGGGTTTTCAAAGTAGAATTATTGGAGTTTTGGGAACAGTTTCATGGAGTTTTTCAATTGATTTTGTGAGTGAAAGTCGCCACGGCAACCCTATTACATTTGGCAGTTTCATTTAGGAGATCAATTTGATTTCTGCAAGGTGCAACGTCGAGGGCATTTTTATGGTACGCATCGAAGCATCCAAGAATGATATTAATTTACATTTATTCTCAACAAACGGATGTTGTAAGTTATAACGATGATTAATAGTTAACAATTCGGTAATACACTACAAGTATTTGTTTTAGCTATGTCTAAGAATTATGAGATGACTAACCGTACGTGCCCCGTTATAGAAGACAGACATTATAGATTTTTAGGTTGTAGCGTAGGTCTATGAGCATAACATAGTTTGTTTGTATCAATACGATATTATAATATTGTATAATATATCTTCCAAGCGTTGACGAAGAATTCGACGAATATTACAATTCAGGTTTGGTTTATGTTTATTCAGAAAAATATGTTAAAATATCTAATGGTTCGTTGAAAAATATAGGCGACTATATATTTAATGGCAGTGAGAAAAAGGATGCCAGATTGGGATTGGGATATCAAATAGTACTTTTTATAAGAAATCAATAGTTTAAAAAGGTTAAGGTTAAAAGTGGGGCTGCTGGTCGAATTAAGGATAAGTTAATACAGCAACTTATCCCGTGGAAGAAGCTTTAATCAATTAAAGTTTAGAAGAATTCCCACTGCGATCGCGGGGGACATGGGATGCGTACATCTATTTTTCATCTATTAAACTATACTTCCGACACTTAAAAGAGTAATAAATAAATGTACTACTCTACTGTCCTAGGCATCCTTTTTCTCACTGCCATTTAACTACACGGCCTAAAAACCCTACAGATAAAATACTTACGAACCAAGGTCTTGCTTACTATCGTACAAAGCAAGTTCTTTACCGTACGAAGGAAGTTCTTGTTTACTATCATTGTACGAAGAAAGTTCTTGCTTAATATCGTAGAATTTCTGCTGCATGGCCATTTTTGGCGGTCCTTGTCCTTCGTGTAGCCGTTTTACATGTTTTGTAAGGTGGTCCGACCTATAGAACGCACTGGGACAATACTGACATATGAAGGGCTTATCACCCGTGTGAGTTCGATAATGTCGAGTAAGTTTGTCTTTCCTTTCGAACTTCCAACTACACCCTTCCCAAGGACAGGGAAATGGTTTCTCCCCGGTGTGAGTCCTTTTATGGGCGACGAGATGAGAGCTTTTAATATAACTTTTCGCACACCCGTCATAGTCACATCGATAAAGCTTTGGAGCAGGTCTTTGTAAACTCGTCTCGTCCAACTGCTGTCCACCAATATGCTCGTTTAGGAAATTTCTATATGGAACAATTATAACAAGACTTGTGATTCAGTATCCTCACTCAACTTCGCGTACTTAACAAATATGTACAAGACTTACGCTATCATTTGGTCAGTCTTAGCACTAGGAGGGGGAGGAGGAGGAGGAGGGGGATAGTGGACTTTTCCTTGAGGGTCCAACAGTCTTGGCATTTTTCGAACGGATGGAACAGGAGAGTTCGGGTACATTTGATTTTGCTCGTCATTTGTGATTTCGATTTGGAAATTTGGTCTTTCATTTCTAGAAACAAAAGCAATTATCTATAAAAGATCTTATACTGAATTGTACACTGAGTAATTAATTAGCTGAGCGTATTTTTAACATCTCTTACGGAAGAAACCGTTTAAAAGGTAGAGATCGCCTCTGTGGAGGTAGTTTTTTCAATAAGGAATTGGGCTGCGTTGGTCCAGGAGCCGTTGTAGGAACTCCCATCGGCTGTAAATTTCTTCTAGGTTGGGACGGCCCATCTTAAAACGAAATTTTTATTATTAACAAAAACAGGAAACTAAAGCTCCATGAAAATAGAGGACTTTACTCACCATTACTACTAAGAATGGATGAAATCAATGAAAAATCAGGAACGTCGAGTCCCCCCATGGCATCCGCATCCATGCTGCTATCGTCCTCGTCGTCCCTTTCGAAAATATCCCCCGAACTCTCGTTCTTGATACCAATATTTCCGATAATCCTATCTCTTAACTTCTCCTCTAGCTGGTCGGCAGCGTCTTGAGCAGACTTTAATCCTGAGATGAGCAAGTCCAACTCTTGGTCAGCGTTTTCTAAAACAAAAAATCAAACGAAGGAATGTAATTAAGTTCAAGTTTAAGTACAAATTACTAAAATATACAAAGATAAGGCTCTGGGTGGGTAAAATACCTTGTTCGATAACCAAACTCCACCTTTCGCAAATAATATTGAGCGTTTGATGCACTTCGCTAAGCTCTGTTTTAATTTGCAGAAGGTCACTCCCTAAGGACCGTTGTTGGTGCTTAGATAAGAGTTCTGCCGATGTTTCCAGAGACGTTAGTTGATGAATTTGATTTTGTTCTGGTTGAGTAGACATTTGAGCTTTGGCTGCACTTTATTCCACATCAAGAAACAGGATTTCGAATTGAAATTATTTCGAAACTACGGAAGTCTTTTTGTGTGTTAATTCTGTCAATTAATATATTCCTTTCTGGTTCTGCCCTGCAATTTCATAACAAAAATCTATTTATTAATTACTTCATTTATCCACTTATCCAAACAGCCACACCCCCTTCAGGATGAGCTTTACGGCACAAAGGTCATGCAGTCATTTATAAAAGGTACAATTAAAATTAAATGAATACAAAAACGTCAAGTTTCGAATTCTCAGCACGAAACGAAATACAATAACTGCTAACTGTAACAAAACAAAACAAACCTTCAAAAACGGGGAAAAAACGACCCGGGTCACGTTACGTCCAAAGTTCTCAGGTCCAAATTATTCACTTTCCGCTTTCCGGGTAATTTCTGAAGCTCAAATCTTCAAAAAAACGGTGCTCAGGTCAA
This sequence comes from Hydroisotoma schaefferi, assembly GCA_034682405.1. NCBI lineage: Eukaryota > Metazoa > Arthropoda > Collembola > Entomobryomorpha > Isotomidae > Hydroisotoma > Hydroisotoma schaefferi. Next base: position 8,274 of record JAQFZX010003119.1, on the reverse strand, counting down.
AATTCTTCACTTTACGCTTTCCGGGTAATTTCTGAAGCTCAAGACCTCAAAAACGGTGCTCGTTCACTTTCCGGGTAATTTCTGTCGCTCAAAACCTCCAAAACGGGGCTCCTTCAGTTTCCGGGATCCGGGTAATTTCTGTCGCTCAAGCCTGAAATCCTCAAAAACGTCGGAGCTTAGGTCAAAATTCTTCACTTTCCGCTATCCGGGTAATTTCTGAAGCTCAAAACCTCAAAAACGGTCCTCTACTCTACTCAGGTCCAATTTTTTCAGTTTCCGGGTAATTTTTGAAGCTCAAAACCTCAAAAACGGTGCTCAGGTCAAAACTCTTCACTTCCAGTACCCGGGTTATTATATGTCAAGCTCAAAACCTCAAAAACTAGGACAAAATTTGGAAATTGCCAAAAAAAACGTCTGTAAATTTCCACCAGTTTTGAAAACGTTGTGAAAGTAGTAAAGAGATGTATGGTGATTTAAAAATGGGGGAGCATCTTCTTCTTGAGGATTTGTGTTCTATTTTTTGGTGTTTGTCGAGCTGGCAGCCCCGTCCGTCCAAATGGGTGTGTTCTTTTACACTCTTTTCTCCCATCCACCAACTTTTAGACACACACACGTATAAAAAACAACCATCTCTGCTTTATTTCATAACATATAACACTTTCCCAATATGCTCCACCATATACCATAGTAGTAGTGAGTGGGGTACTCCGATATGTTATGGCGTATGTGGGAGAGAGAGAGAGAGGGGCGGTTGGAGATGGGTGTGGCTGTGGTGGATTCTGGCCACACCCCACAAACATATCTAAGACCCCACCCATTTATACCTGCTTGTTACACGTATTGGGTAAACATATAGGGATACCCCACTTTGTAGTTTGTATCATTTCATCAAATATGTTTTGCAGGAAGGAAAGGGTTATAAACGGAGTGGGAGTGGAGCATGTTCTTGTTTTTAGAGTTGTGTAGTTGTAGTAGGATTTTTATTACGGGCCGGACCACACCTAGAAGAAGAGTAGATGATGGGGATAATGATAAATTCATAGGCAAATGTTATGTAAGGTGGGACGGATTTATTTGGGACCCGTTTGGGTCGATAAGGGAGAGTGGGTGGAGTAGCTGAAATTCATGTATGTATGGCTCAGGGGGTGGATTTGGATGATTGTTGGACTATATGGGATTTTTATTACCTTGGGCAGACAGTTTAAGTTTGTTATGTGGATAAATCAATTTGGGACCCGTTTGGGTCCGATAAGGAGGGAGGGTGGGGGGGGGGGGGTGGACCCTTGAGGGACGCTTTTGAAATTTGATGGTTTTGAAGGGAAGAAATGAGATGATGGTTACTGGTTTGGAGTCTTTATTTTTAATTTAAGCCTCCTGGTATTGGGATTATATTATGAGGTGAAGGAGACTATATAGATTTCGAAAAATAACTTTCTAAATATCCTGATTTCTCGATTTCTAAAGTGGAAATGGTTTAATAAATTTATTTAGGCTTAAGGGGAAGGTTAAAAGTACTTTTTTGTCATCAGTCTAAGCAAGCTTTGTGGCATGACAAATTCTTACACGAGATTGTTGTAGTGCATTTGGATTATAAACTGTTTTTAAGAAGGACTGTGACTGTGTAAATTGTAACTGTTTTAAGAACAAGAAGGATATTGTTTTTTGGTAAAGATTGCGTAAGACTGGATTCACTGGATATGCTCGTTGTTTGGTAGTTTTTGGTAAGAAACGGACAAAGTATTTGAAGCTGGGATTATTTTGCAGATTTCATAGATGGAAAGATTGCATGGGATTTTGTATTTGTATTCATACAAAAGTTTTATATTTGCTGGAAAGCAAAGAGCATTCAATAAATCTCCTCCAGCACATTCAATAAATCACAAGCGATTTGTACTGTGGTTGAAGGACATCTTGAACCTTGACCTTTTAAGAAGGACTTTATCCCTTTGCAGGGTCAAGTATTTTTTAAAGGCAGGATATAAAAATACGCAGATAAGCATGCATTTTGTACTGCATTTCCCAACTGGGATGGAACTGAATCCATCAAATTGAGATGAAGAAACGCTAAGTTTTATGACAAAGACCCCAGTTTTCTAATGATCCCCCTGAAATTCCCGATATGCCCTATCCTTTACATGTTCAGCCCCACTAAGCCACACCCCCTTCATATCCTTTACTGCTATTTGTACCCCTTCCTTGCATGATAATATATCTCCTTGTGACAATTATGGGGGGCTTATATTCTTATGACTCAGGTCATTAGGTCATGACCTGACCTGACCTGACCTGACCAGGACAAGGTCAACGCAGTGGCACGTTTATTCATGCACCGTTTGGTTGAAGTAGAGAAGGGAATATTGCGACAGATTTGGTGATTTTTCTATGGATACTGCACCAATTTCTTGGCAATCCAAAAGTAGAAAAAATCTGTTTGGAATTTGGACTTCCAAAAAAGAGAAAGAATTATTTTGGAGTTTTGGCCAGCGATTTTGTTTGTTTATTTATTCAGTAAATAAATTGGAATCTTAAGGAATATAGGGGCGGACGGAGCGTTTATTTATTCGTCAGTCGCTTGTCGCTCGTCAGTTTATCAGTGTCAGTCGCTGGTCGCTGGTCAGTTCAGAGTTCATCAGTGTCAGTCGCTGGTCGCTCGTCAGTTCATCAGTGTCAGCCGCTGGTCGCTCGTCAGTTCATCAGTGTCAGCCGCTGGTCGCTCGTCAGTTCATCAGTGTCAGTCGCTGGTCGCTCGTCATTTCAGTGGTCAATCGCTGGTCGCTCATCAGTCACTGTTTTGGCTGGTTGGTTATTGTGATTCGCTGGTCGCTGGTCAGTCATTGTTGTCGCTTGTGGGTGTGGTTCGCTGGTCGCTGTTAAAAAAATGGATTGGTGGAAAAATGGAATGACGGATTACCAGTACAATCTGTATTGTCATGAAATGAAGACGATGGCATTAAATTCGTGTTATATGACGATGTCTTATCCGTTGGATCTTGCACGGACGCTTATTCAAGTTAGTTTTTTTAAATATTATTGGCAAAAAGTAGGAATTCAGAGTGATTTTTATATATTTTTTGGTGTTTTTTGTGTAGATGGGATACGAGCCTTATCCTCCGACGGAGAGGTTGTTCTTTGGATCTCCTTATCTGGCTTTACCCAATACATTGCAGTACTGTAAGTTTGTTTACTTTCCTCTTTATTCCTATTTTTAGGCTGGTATTTACGATGTTTTTCGTCTTATACACTGTTTTTCATGTCTTGACGATTGGTTTCATGTCGTAATGCGGGTTTTCATGTCTTTAAACTGTTTTTTTCATGCATTGACGCTGTTTTTTCATGTCTTGACGCTGTTTTTCATGTCGTAATGCGATTTTTCATGTCGTAATCCGGTTTTTCATGCTTTGATGCTGTTTTTTCATGTCTTGACGCTGTTTTTTTTAATGTCTTGACGCTGGTCTTTGTCTTTACGCTTTATTTCTTCACTCTAATGATTATTTTCTACGGTTTCAGGTCTGCTAGATATAGATTATTTATGTATTTACGCTGCAAATCATGTTTTTACGCTGAATATTCGTACCTTTGTTTCTTGCAGTAAAGTATATCAAGTCAGTTGATGGATTTTTCGGTTGTTATCGAGGCCTGGGTCCAAGGCTATGCCAAAGTATCGTTTCAAATGCAATTCATAGGAGAATTTCGTCTAGGAATCCCTTTCAGTACGATCCGGAAGATGAGCCGCGTTCGGAAAGTCGGGGTCAGAATGTTAAAATGAGTTCAGTAAGGTCTGGCTCGGTTATAAGGACGTCTATGGGGTCTAGCGAGTTTGTAAAAATGGCCAAGCACACCGGATGGGAGATTCTGTCCGTGACCGTGAGCACAATAGCTTCGCAACCATTCTATGTCATTGCTGTCCGAAGTATTGGTCAGTTTGTTGGGAGGGAGACGAAATATAAGTAAGTGTAAAATTGATAGAGTTTATTTGCTTTGAATGAAATGACTAAAATCGTGATATTTGTTTTTTTTTATTTTAGCACGGTCTTTGAGGCAATAAAAACTATATTCCAGGAGGAGGGATTATCTGGTAAAGAACTTTGGTTTAGAAACTACAAAACTAACTAGAAGAAGTACCGTGTCCTTGAATTATAATCCAGGCTAGAAGGGAGGGTATTAGAATGGGCTGTATTGAGAGGATATACGGTCTTTTGAATGGAAATGAGAATGACTAGATTTTTTTTACATATTCTGGATAGGTTTCTTCAGCGGGCTTGTTCCTCGAATAGTTGGTGACATCGTGTACGTTTCTCTGTCCGCAACGCTTATCTATCTCATATCCGCCTACCTTAAGAGTGCAGCTGGTGGAGATCGGGCTCACGGTGTGACGATGATGGTGTCAAATGTATGGGCTTCTGTGTTAAATTATGATTAATAGTGAATTTGAGATTAAAGCAGAGTAAAAGTAAAAATGATGTAAAATTGAAATACAGATTGTAGCCAGTTCATTCTCGTACCAGTTTCAAGTGGTTGCGAGTACACTAGCTGTAAACAATGCGGGTATAGCAATAGGGAACTACCCATTCACAAAGACGTATGACGACTGGTGGGGCTGGGAGTGCTGGAACGCGCTTGGAGCAGCGAAGCAGTTGAAGCGAGGCTCATCAGTCATTGGCCGGTATTATACAGGACCAACTGTAACGATAAGCGGTATCCGGCGCCCTTCAGGGTTTTATTTCGGTCCGGTTCATCCCGCTGGTTTGGGATTTAGGGAAAGCAGTCTGCTATCTAGATATCCCTTTCTCGGCAAAGCATCCGGGGATAAGATTTAATAACTTGTGTCTAATTTATAAATCAATGAGGATATAAATAGTCAGTCAATACAATCTACAATTATTGTCTAGTTGTTATTTAAGTATGTGTAGCTTATCGCACTACCAACCCGTTTCTGGGTTATCTCCATTTCAAAGTCATCCTAACCGTTATTTGTTAATTGCATTTCGTAGCTGGATTCTCGCAAGCATTTTATAACTGAACGGAATCACTACTTTGATTACTTCATGGTCACAGAAGTACGAGCATTATTAATTTATTTTGTTGTTTTGCTGGAGTAATTAAATCTGTATAATATTATTACGGCTCAAGCGTTTTGTTAATTGATGTTCTGTGGATTATAGCTAATTTGACCTGTGACCTGTACTCCTTCTAAGCATATTTTTTCAGCGTCATTTACTTCTTCTAGCGATTTGTACCTTGATTGACTTGTGCTCTACTTCTACTGTACTATCCTTTTATGTAGGTTGTTGTCAAGGCGTATCGAAAGTGTGGAGAGCATAAGGTTAAAAATTCAAGAAAAATCTGAAGCCACTCATAAAAACTTAGAGATTTAACTTGACCAAGCATGGGCGTTTTTATTTTTCACGTTTAAATTCCGAGGATTTCAAAATTTCCAAATGCATAATAAAATGCTACGATGGGTAGGCCGTTTCTACTTTATATTTTATATAATTTCATGAAATAAGTTGTGTATTTTTGTAATCGCTTTAAAATTCCCTTCTCAGCAAGCGGACTGGACGCAGCGAATTTACGATACGACTATAAAGAGTGTTGAAGTGTACAAGAAGGCGGAAGACTGGGGGGTTATCGAATGCATAAGTCATCCCGTCACTTATGCAGATACTTTACTTCGGGTAAGTTAGATATAATTTGGATATTGTAATTTGGAAGAAATTGCATGAATAAAGATGGGTACTGTTGTGTAGATCGGTTTCGAGCCTTTACCACCGATAGAGAGGAAGTCGCTTATCTTCTCAACCCCTTATCTAGCCCTTCCAGGGATTCTTCCTTATAGTTAGTCTTTTGAATAAAGTTTGGAAAAGTTCTTTAGCTGAAAATGTTGGGTTTTTCTTCATAGTTGAGTACCTGAGACTTTCGGAAGGTTTGCCTGATCTGTATCGCTGCGTTTTACCCTGTTTGTTCCGGAAATACTGTTACTCTTTGGGGTTCCATTATGCCGAATCAAGAATACCCCCAGAGGAAGGGCCCCCTCCTAGTAGGATGTTGGTTGAAGGGAGGCCGGAATTACATGAGCGATTTACCCAAGAGAACCTCCTGGCTTATGCCAAGAGAGAGGGGTACGTTTTACTTTGTAGGATTGCAGGAACAGTTGCCAGTCATCCGTTCCAAGTTATTGCCGTGAGGACTATGGCAAGTGCCGTCGGAAGGGAAGGACCCTACAGGTTCAACAGCAAAACGCTACTTTTTGAGCGTTTAAAGTAATTAAAATTATAAGAATTGGATTGGATTGGGATTGCAGGAATCCTGTAGCTTGTTGCAGGGAGATATTCAAGACTGAAGGGGTCTTTGGTAAGATAGATAAGCTTTAACTTGATAAGTGGGGGGTTTTCGGCTTATCTTTTGGTTTTCCTAGGGTACTTTTCCGGGGTGATTCCCCGAATAATTGGTGACGTAGCTTTTGTCTCCACCTCGGCTTTCGTATACTTGTCGATCATCCACTCTATCCAGGCTATCTCCTGGCGACTGAGTCCAGACACGATAAGCACTCTTCAGAGTATTGCTTCTGTATTGGCGAATGTAAGTAGATAAGTGCTTATCTGGAGGTTGGAAGTAAAGGATAATATTGGGTGTGGGTTTAACCAGGTTGTGGCAAGTCCGTATGCCCTTCAGTTCAATAACATCTCGGACCTTATGATTGTAAACGGTTCGTCCCTTGAGCTAGGAAACCCCCCTTACACTCCTTTGTACAGTGGTTGGCTCGACTGTTGGTCTAATCTTAGGAGGGACAAGCTTTCCAAGACTTCTGTGGGTGTTTTTAATAGATATTATACCGGAGAGTATGTCGTAGATGAGGAGAGTAGAAGGATGCGGCCTGTGGGCGAACACTTTGGGCCTACATTTATACCAGTTATTAGACAGGACTTGCCTTATCTACTTAAGGACTTTTATCAACCACTCCCACCGGCTGGAACTAACTCTAGGTTGCTTATGGCCAAGGAAACTGAACGGAATCGAGATAATGATATTCTTGTAAATGCTTTACATACGACGTTTGCGTCTTAAGATAAGCTATAAGAAGGATGGGTTTAAAGCTGGTATTTTTATGCGTCGCAGCAAGAGGCTAGGGAATAAACTAAAGGCTGTTCAACAAAATTATTCTTTTATTTATCTTTAACAAGTAATTTACTGGATTTAATATAAATAGTAAACTAAACTGTAAACGTCAGGGAAAGTAAAAAGGATTACGGAGTAAGGTCAACCTTATAAATTTAATTTAACAGGGGAGGAGTTACATTTAATTGGATTTAGAACAATAAATTTTGTATTATGACCTCATAAGATGGATAGCTTTCTCAAGAAAGGGGGAAGGAATATAAATAGAATTATGGAAGGTCCTTCCATCTTTTCAACAAGTAATTTACTGTCAGGGAAAGTAAGGTGGATTACTTGCTAAACTAAACTCAACCTGATAAATAAAATTTAATAGGGGAGTAGGTTAGATAAATAAATTCTGTATTATGACCTCAAAAAGCTTTGAAAGTGTAGAAGGAATATAAATAGAATTCTGGAAGGTCCAGCTACTTCATCTCAGTTTAGAGGATTTAATATGGCACTTGCCCGTGAAAGTGGGCGTAAATTTTACTTGAAACCTGCAGCGTTTCCCATGGGCCGTGATTTCTTGGCGAAGACTGCTGGAGTTGTGCCGTTCGTGACCTTGGTGCTGGAGCCTGGGACTGGGGTGTCGGTTTCTTGGGAATTATTAGTCTCAGGTTTGGTCTTGGTTGCACTATCTGGTGCTTTAGGATACCCCTTTGAAGTAGTGGTTGCTGCTCCCGAAGGTTTTTTAGTTAACTGAGTTGGCAGAACCTTATCTTCAGAAGGCTGACGGTTCTTCAGGATGGAAATGGGCGTAGAGTTCTGCAACGGAGGTGGCATTTGTTTACGAACTGGTACCGGAGTTGTTTCCTTCGGTCGGAGGATCCCTTTTTTTGTGTCCTCTTCATCACTCTCGCTTTCACTGCTGCCACTGCTACTACTGTCAGAGGGGGATTTATTTCTAATAACGGGTTTGAGTATCAGTGGAAGAGCTTTGACATATTCTTCCTCTTCCGAGGAATCAGAATCACTATCCGTGGGGCTGGAAGGTTTCACATTTGGTAAGACGACTGGTGGCGCGACGTATGGTACTACAGCGGCTTTTAACTCTGGTTTTTGAAGTTCCGTCGTAGCGGTCGAGAACACACTCTTGCCAGTAGTTGCCCTAGGACTGGA
>JAQFZX010003118.1:0-14131 GCA_034682405.1 Hydroisotoma schaefferi | reverse complement strand
AACCAAACCAAATATAATACTAAATCCACCTTTATGATGAAGAATTTAAAATAAAACCTTTGTTTCCAAACAACTTTTGTTTGACATTTTGAGTTTCGAAATAGTCATTTTTCCATAGAATTATTCATGTAAAAGCATGAGAGCGGTTGAAAGTTGAAAGAAAAGGTAGACAAAGATTTTTGTAGAATAGAACTTATAGAATGTCATGTCATGTGCGAATCCAAAAGCGGTAGTAGTAGTAGTAGTATCTTTTCATTCAACTCTTCACTTCAGTCGTAATTCGTAAATAATAAAAATAAATTTTTAACTTTCGAAACTAAAGTCAAAGAATTTTGAAAACGAATACAAAGCAATCCTAGTCTTTTTGGTGGAATCGTTTGTTGACAACCAGGGTTTTGAAAGGTAAATTCCTCGGATTTTTAACTTTCGACTGAAATTCGGGGTTTTTTAATGGAACATTCATCGTTTCGCTTGTGAATTTTTGAACAACCGTAACTGCTGAGTGTTGATGTTGATTTTTAACGTTAAAAATTAGACTGCAATTCGGGGTTTTTTTTATGGAAATGGAACATCAATCGCTGATTCGCTATTAATTTTTAAACACAACCCGTGTAGATTGTTGCTTTTTAGATGGATAAGGTGATCTGATAAGATACTTTCTGAATTATAATTTAAAATTGTTTTTTGTAGAATGTTCCTGAATCCCCTGAAAGGAAAGGCCGTGGCTGTACAAAAGCTAGGAAGGAAATCGATAATAATGGAGAGCAGAAACTACTTGGCGAAATTAAGTAGTCGACCTGGAGAGCTGCTAAGTCCGATGGGTGGGGCTGCTACTTCGGCATACTTCAAATGTCAACATATTAAATTGTATCATCAGAAACAGCGATCGGAACAGGCTTCGTCTATTTCGAAATCTGTAGATTTAGCGAGGCAGTTCCACTGTTCCTGTCAGTTGTCGAACAGTAGTGCTGGTGGAAGTGGCGATCATCAACATAGTCAGGCTTCTAGAGGTCAGGAATCTAATCAACATCAGCAGGAACATATTGACCCCGAGCTTAAAGCCAAGTTGGATGATTTGAAGGATAAGCTGGAGAAAAACGCCTACTTCGATAAGTACCGGGAGAAGTTTCAGCGAATGGAGCTGTAAGGATGTATTTCTGTTGATCTACAGTTGTTTGTTGTGCATATTTAAATTACTAAAGAGATGTTATTTTGCAGGACTTCTCCACGCGAACTGTTAGCCAAGTTAGAACAACTTGATAATCGCCAAGTGAAGGGTCAAGTACCACCACCAAAACGTACAAGACCTGGTGGTCCTTCGCATACAAAGGGTCATGTAAGTTTTGTAATTCTTGATGTTGCTTGATGTTTCCCTATGATGATGATGATGATCTTGTTGTATTTTTCTACAGGCTTTAAAGGATGTGATGGAAGTAGACTTATTGATGAACTTGCCTCGTGACGATGTTGTTTATGTGAGTTTATCAAAGTTAGTTTAAAATGATTGATATATTTAGTCTTTATGCATTCTTTTTGTTTTAATTTTGCGAAGTTATGGCAAGAATTCCACCGGAAAAAAGATGGCCTGTTGGGAGTAGTCATGTCGGGATCCGTTTTTGAGAAAATGGCTGATCTAGCTACAAAATATAATATGGTTGGGTGTAAGAATTAGATTGTTTTTGTTAATTTTTCACTAATTTTGTAAGTCTGTCTCTTCTGTTTACAGTTCGTAATGCCACTGCCCCGTCAGCACGGTTATGAATTCTATTTTGTTCAGTATATGAACAAAGCGTTTCACTTTACACCTCTGATTGCTTATCAAGCGCACCAAGAAAACGCTCCTGAATCGCTTCGTCTAATAAACTACACGGATCTTCAGTCTTCCAAAGATTTAGTCCTTATGCGAGGCGAATATGACAAAAACCTTATGGTAATAGAAGTTATTCTAAGAATTTAATGCCAGGATGGATGAGTTCTGAGTTTTAGATAGTTTTGTGATTTTAAATTCATGTTCGATTTTACTAACAGACCCCAGTAGACGCCCACATAATGGCAGTGCAAACAAATTTCTACTACGGAGAGACTTCAGAATCTAGGCAGAGATTGCTCGAAACCTTTTTCACAAAGCCGGACTCTTTCCATCATATGGACTTAGTAGAGGAGTTTAAAAAACTGCAAGAGAAATATCCAAACTTGTTAGAATTTGATGGAGCGTCTTAAACCTTCACTGGATCATTATATTGTGTGTCGTTTTTTCGAGTTTTAAAGTTGAGTAAAACTAACTTCTGTATTAGTTAAAAAAACAGGATATCCATTGAAATTATTTGATTACAAGCAAGCGAGTGGTGTAATAGAACAGTTAGTTAGTCGTTAGAAAAATAAGTAAAGTTTAATATCTCACGCATTGTTTCATAGTACATTGTGGAAAGTGTAACGGTAAAGCTTAGTGGAATGGAAATCCTTAGTGGAAAGCTGTTTTATACAAAGACGACTAAAAGTGGTTTCCTAAACAATCCCTTCCTTCCTTCGGATTCAGGGTCACATCCATTTTTCTTAGCTGGACTGTCAATAAAGCCAACGACCCAACAAGGCAAAAAGGTTATATTCCTTTAGAAGGTCATAATACAATATCGAGTTAAGGGTACCTTAGACTAGTAAACCATTTACACATTCAAGATATATCCTTGCATGCGTCATAAACGAGCTTACACGTACTAATCATCAAAGGCTAGGTCAATATCCTTAGACCTCCGACTCTTTATTATGAAGTGCTTCTCGAAAAAAGTACTCATTCCTTAAACATCTTCAGGAGAGCACCTACCTTAGACCGAAACCGGAAGCTTTTGATACAGAAACTCATTAACTTTCACTCTGAGATTTTCAACGCTCCATTTTAGTTAGGGTCCCTTACCAACCTTAGGTAGCAGTGGATTTCTAACCGTTTTCTTCAATTTCCGTTAAGATAATCCTGCTAGTCGCGTTCGGTTATCTTGAAAAACAAATTGTGACCATTTGTCATAATGAAAGCTGCACAACTATTCTTGTTACTTATAAAAATTCTGGTAGCAAGTGGTGGTAGTCTTGTTGCATTAAACCTGATGATGAGGATTATAACTTCAGTCGACGCCCATGGAAATGGAGCTCCGTTGAGCCGTTGTGGTAGCATGACCCCAGGTCACTGGGTTACGCCTCAGCAAGGACCGTCCCCTTACCAAATTACGCTTGACACGGCCATTCTTCCTGAAGGAAGTCAGTTATCCATTAATATAACTGCTGTAGATGGAGATACAACCTTTAAGGGATTTCTTATCATGATCACGAAAGTAAACGATACTGGCGATAATGCGGACCTCGACATTGAGGGCAATTTTGGCCGATTTGACCTTCTTCAGTCAGACATTCATAAAATCCAGCCATTATCTTGTTTTGGGAACAAGGCTAGCGCTGTTACCCATCAGGATAATGTTGAAAAACAATTTCTCCATGTAGTGTGGACAGCTCCAAATCTTCAACCTGAACAAGCTCATCTTGATTTGGAAATTAGGTATGAAATTATAATTTATTGTAACTAAATTGTCACATATTTTATGCCTTAAAGGCTCCGATCCGACATTAATCCCACGGTATTACTTTGGCTCATTAACATATAGGGTCACCGTGGTACAAAACTTCTGGACAATATGGCGATGGACTACTATAAATGGGTTCAAAAAAATTCGCATCACTAAAAGTCATGAACAAGTCAGCATAGGAAACAAACGGCCGAACATGGACTCTAATCAGACATCCACCATACAATTCATTGAACGACTACCCAATAATGAACGGGACCTGGAGGATGACGAAAGGGATAACCACGGATCTAATGATGGAACTGTTCAAGCTTTGGATGGAAACGCTAGTTGGGAACATTTCAGACGAGCCTGGCTGTACGTTCTGAACATGTTAGGGTTTAAGAAATCTTAGTAAAGTCGTGTGACGAATCAGGCCATGCTTTTTCACTTACATAAATTAAATTAAAGAAATGTTGCAGAGTTGCAAAAAAGCTTATGAAATAAGAACAATATTGATTCCATTGACCGTATATCGCCCTTTACTATCGTCATTGCATTACACTTGGCCCTGGCCCTTAATTTGTTCATCAAAGCTGACTTTCGAAACATGGTATGCATTCTGAATTATTTCTTGGTGTAATTTCGATTTGCTAAGGTTAGCTGGAGACTTAGGGGTGGGGGTTAGAAATGAGATTAGAATATAAAGTACTTTGGGCTAAGCATGACCATTTCTGTAACCACGGTTTTTTATCTTCATCGAAAATGTCAAACTATCTTGCATTGAAATTTTGCAATTGAAACTTTCATTTTCATACCGTCGTTTCATAGAAAAATATATAATTCCTGGCAGAATTGACATGAGCTTTATCATGAATTTATTTAAATTCTTTGCATGTTTCATTACAATCTCGGTAGTAAATTCAGAAGTTAATCAACAGCAAGGTGAGGAATAATAAAAAAAAATGACATGCACAGATATTTGTGCAAACCTTTTACATCAAGTTAAGCACTTTAAAAATTATTCTATTTCTCTACAAACTCTACAGATCCTGAAAATGGATTTCTAAATGAGATAGTGATGCAAGAGACGCTTGGAGCGGACCCTGAAAATGAATTGGAGTTTATTCCGGATGATCATGTTTTGGAAAAACATGGTCTCCCTCAGCATCTATGGGGCAAGTCCAGCTCATCTAGATTGAAAACTCGTCAAAACCACGGAAGTATAAGCCTAGTAGACCCCCACGACCCTAAAGGACCGCATTTCGTTCATTGGGCCACTCCGCCCCCTCCAGTTGGACTCGGACCTGTTGGAGTTGGCACAGTCTTTGCGACTGCTAATCCAGGCAAGAGTAACGTCAAATTCTAACACACTCTCCCTTAAATTCTCTAGGGATGCAATGCCAGTTGCCAATGCTATATACGGTTTATGCATTTCATGCAGTTTCGTTACCTTTCATTCAAAACTACAGGTTTACATCAGAAATCATCCTAATTAAGTAACAAAACTTTGCTCTTGCAGACCCAGATTCAACCGACGACCCAATCTCAAAAGGTCCGGATGGAAGACGTCAGGGATCGGACGGCAATCACCTGCCTACCTATATGATCCGGGCGTCGTCCCTTTATGCCGGCTGTGGTAAGCCTGGTCTCCGGTCATGTTTTGCCTATCCTGATAAATGCATCTTGGACACGGAAGGGGACAGAGGAACAGAAAATGGTGGAAGGTGTCGCGTTGCAGCAGCCTTTACCGATTTCGACAGCGTTAACCCCAATTGGATGAGGATCACTCTGGCTGCAACTGCTCCAATGGGTTTTGTCGCAATAGGATTCTCCAAGGATCGGTTCATGGGAGATGACTTGGTCGTATATTGTGTCAACGTCCGTGGGGGTCCTAGCATGTCCTTATTTTTAAGTTACAATGAAGGATACGATAATATAATGCTGGTAGGTTTGTACGAATAGGTAAAAACGGTTAAAGGTGGTAAGTGTGTCTCTAAATAATATACAGAAAAATGATTTTATTTATTTTAGAGAGATAAAAAACACTTCAAAGCAGCCTTAAGACCAATTAAAGGATACGCGCAGAGTAACGGGGTCATTACATGTCAATTTGACATCGCTAGCTTTGTCCTTTTGGATTTAGATACTTTCTCATCATCGAAACAGACTGAGTTGGATTATGTGAACTTAGAAAAGGACACGGGTGTTAAAGATTTCAACCTCAACCAGAGTTATTACATTTTCCTAGCTTTTGGCCGATATTATGACCAAACGCCGATTAGAGATAAAGATTTTGGTGAGGCTCAAAAACATTTAATTAGATGGACTTAGATGGAAATTTGGACTTGGATTATCTTGTTATTTCCATGTTATAGGTACCCTTGCATTTCACCACATGGCTGTTGTAAGCGATAAGCAAGTCAACTTGATGGAACTCAGAAAAAATCCAGAGATTGTAATTATATATTTTAAAATTGTATTTGCAATAAGTATTTGCAAGCGGAAATGGTATGATGTTTCCCCTTACGCTAAGTTATATCACCGTTTCATAATTGGGATTTTTCCCTTCAAAACTCAGATTCATCCCCGAGGTCGGACCTGGATCCTTATCCATATCATACTGACTACTCTAGCTTTCTCGTTTTTTCATCCTTGTGCCATGTTCATGGCTCATTATGGACGGGAAGCGTATGGTCGGGTTAAACCGGATGCAAAAACTCCAACCTGGCTTCTGGTAACACTTGATTGAATATATTATCTAGAACGATCATGTCCTTCCCGAAAACAAGCGCATAAAAATCATTTAACTTTCTAACAGATCCACATAAGTTTTAATGTGATTGGCGTAATTCTGTCTGCAATCGGATTTATCGGAATACTCGTTGAGTTAGAGATGACCTGGCGAAGTGTCACGGGGATAACTATTTTTCACTCAGTTTTTGGAATTTTTGCAATCGTAGCATCATGGATTAATGTAGCTATTGGACTAATAGGTAAGTAGCAGTACACTTGTTTAAAGCATAAGGCTTAAGGTACAGAAACACAATAATATTTCTATGTTATACAGGATTAGGAGTTGAAGGGAGGTACAAAGGAGATGATAAAGACAGGAGATATAATTTCAAGAGATGGATGCATTGGAACCTCGGCCAGTGTATTTACATCTCTGGAAGTAAGTTCCATAGTAAAGCGTGAAGATTTATCCAACTTCTGAGGCTATAATTCATAATTTTATCTTTCTAGTGGGATGCCTTTATATAGCTCCTTACGCACGAAGGGCTTATGCTCCCTGCGTTTTCCAGTATGTAGCTTTCCTTCAGATTTTTATCCATTTCGCGACCCACTTATTCATGAAGGTAATTTGTTACAGCTTTTGAAGAGCCTAACATGTACTGGTTTAAACTATAGCATAGGATTTGATTTCATGAAATTAGTAAAAATATTTAAAAATTTCAGTTTCACACTTATTACATGGTTCACAAGCTTGACGGAAGGTACCTAGGGCGAAGAACCCTTCCAGGACCGATGATCCCTTGGATCCAGGAGGATATGAAGGAATGGACCCATGTGAAACATTTTGATAAAATGGTACCATACTTACTTAGAAGTTTTATAGCACAATTATTTATACAAGAAGAATGTTAGCTACAGAAATTCATTTAGGTTTTATATTTCTTCTTTCTTTAGCATCTTTGGTGTGGACGGAGAAGAGCAGTAATATTTTACTTCATTACCAGTGCCCTATGTTGCATCGGGATGATTGTATTGATGTTCGTTCCAACGGTTTTGTGCAGACAAGTTAAATGAAGCAGCCTGGTTATTTTATATGTATGTCTAGGGATGGTAATTGTAGTCCCAAAATGATTTAAAGTGATATTTTTAATGATAAAGTTTTTACAATTATTGTGAAATTGGATTTATTAGTACATTTTATTCCTCACTAATAAACTTAGTAAAATTATAAGTTTTCTAAGCTCTGCAGTACCGTTTAATTTTGCAAAACCTACGTGTTGCACATCAATAACCCACCTTAAAGCATGCATCATCATGTCTCAGAATCCATGTCATTAGCTATTAAAGAGAAAGAGTACCTAAAAGTAAAATTCATTCTCAGTAAGTCTTGCTCATGCGGGAAGTTGACCTTATCTGCATATGATCCGAGTCAACTTCATGCAAAATCGTATACCTCTTCACTACTCTTTAATGATAACCCTCAGAAGTAAGTTAAAAAGCGACATTGAAAAGGCATTCAAGCTTACAAATGACTTTAATACACATTGTCAACCACATATCTACTCTAACTACTACCCTATTGTCACAGACTATCACCAAACTAACGAAAATATCTCGATATGTATCATCTTATCTTCCCATTTGCTGCCGTTGCAAGTTGCATTGCAAGTATTATTAAAATATCTCTTAAGCAAACCTGCAGGCCTTCCCTCATCCATTCATATAGGGTTTTACTAAATCACTAGGATAATTATAGGGATGCAGAGTAGCATAAAATGGTTGAGCAGAACTGTGCATACAATTAAAGATGCATCGGGCTCATGCATACAACTAGAGTAACTCAGAAACTCACCTGTACGGCATTTACAAGTCATCATCTGCATTATTATTACAAACTTCTCATGAATTCTCACCTGCTTCATCATCACTAGAATATATCATCCCTCCTACTCTACCTGCTTGTCCTTAACCATTCCCAAAAAAAGTTGTACTATTACTATTCCTATTATTATATGCCATTCTAAAAAGGCCAGCTTAAACTAACTCGCTTGCAAGCAATGGAAGGTAAATAAATGCAGAGCAAATTAGACTTGTTGGTTAGTTCGTACTTTAAATAACATACTCGATCGAGAGTGTAGGTTGCCCTGTGCATTCGAAGAGTGGTTTTTCCCTAAGATTACTCTTACACTAGTTTAACGTTACAAGGAATGATATTTGATGTTCGTAAGGGGAACTTTTCTATGGATAAAAAGTGAATTTGAGGCTTACTTTTTGCTTGATGTAAAGCCAGTAACTAAAGTAAATGCCCTTGCAGCAGTTATAAAGCGATTGCATGCAGCAAATCAACTAAACTAGCAAGGAACGACTCAAACGCAACCCAACCAGTCTCAATCCACCTCTTGAAGGAGAAACATTCACTTTTTAACATTTTATAGTTGATAAATCAAGTCCCTTCTTATCCACTTGCATGGGACTTACTTTTTTAAGTAGTGGAATGAGCTGTAATTTGAAGGAATAATTTATTTAGGAATTGAAATGAAGTTATTATAGGAAGAATTGCAAGTGAAGTTAAATGGAAAGGGTGGAGTAGTAGAGTACAATATAATTAGTAGTGGTAGCGTAATTTATTTATCCAGTTAGCAGTTGGAAGTTTAAGTTGTAAGCTTTAGTGAATAATGGAATAAGTATTGTCGTAAGTTCCATTGCATTGTTGCTCGTTTAGGAGAGTTTTAAGTGTATTTTCTTAAGAGAAGTCGAGGAGAGTGTTTCTATACTGGCCTTGGATTGGAATCCTTTTAGCCTTTTTTTTATACATGTAAGTAAAGTACAGTTGGTCTCATCATGAAATCTCTTATCTTTTGTATTTCTATTTAGCATAGGAGATTTTTTAGTATCTTGCATGCATTCCTTGAGTCTGTATAATAATATACATTGGTTGTTTTCATATTTGAAAATGATTTGTCAATGGGATCGAATGCAAAGCATAAAATAATGTAGACCTTTCGTATGTGTGGTAGAGAGATTGGATATGGAATAATTTAAGAAACTAAAGTAAAATTAGAGAAATGATGCTAAATGTTTGAGGTTTAAGGTACGTTTGGCTTATCTGGCACGATTTATTAGCTAGTTTGGGGTTTGTTTTGTTTTGCTTTGGGGTTTGCGTTTGGGCTGGATAATTTATTTACTCGGTGGAATACCCAACAGAAGCTGTAAATAAGGTCGAAATTATGACGTTTGTGTTGTTTTATTTTCCTTAACATGAGTAATGAAATGATGGGGTTATACAGTTAATTTTATGGAAATACATTGTTTGGTAGAACATGGATGGTTTTGCTTGCTAACTTGCTAGCACAGAATAAGGCATGACTTCAATGCAATTAGTTCTTAGTTGATGAAAAGAGTTAATTTAGTGGCATTAGGGTATCCTTTTACTAAATCACCAGACAGTAATGCAAATAAGATAAACTGAATTGATGCATATCCATGCATCTTGGACGCAGTTCTGCTTTTTGTTAAATTTTGTCATCAAGTTTAAACACTATTTGCTCTAATTCACTTCTAATACTATTTCCGAGTTTCTTCTGTACCTTTTTAATAAAGTTGACTATACTCTGAAGTAACTGCATGGTACTGGCATTACTGGAAATTTGTCTAGATAGATTTCTGGATAATGGTTTGCGGGCTTTAAAGATGTTTAACTATAATAACTATCAGTTTTAGAAGACATTTATATTGACTCCAACGTTGAAGATGTGTTTTTAAACATATTAGAATGATCATATATAAGATAAATTATTATGTTGAATTTTCCTTTGGTTTGTTAGGGTAGGAAATTATTAATACACTTATTAACTTATCGTTTGATTAGTTATCTAATTCAATCGAATGAATACGGCAAGGTCATTATTTTCACATTTTCAGATACACCATTTAATCCAGTTAATTTCAACACAAACTAGGTAACTTAATGTGGTTTCTGGTCTGTAGTGGTTAAATTAACCTTCTCAAGTGCTTTTAAGCGTGAATTCCAGTCATATAATCCAGTGAGTAAGGGCCTATAGTAAAATAATTTGATAAGCCTTTGATGAAATCGTCCAGATTTATGGACTACAAAGTTCAAAAACTAACCATGCTGAAAGTAATTGTTATGAAATTACTACAATCGATAGATTCGTGATTAATTTTATCTCCAAACTTGAACTGAGACCTTTACACTCACCCCGTTCGTTATCTGTATTCAGAATGCCCGATATAAATCTGGAAATTCCCCATCGTCATATGCATATATGGGACAAAATTACATTTAATCCCACTCCGAGGCCATTCTGTACATCATTTTATTAGTTTACTTTACTAACGATTGATTGCAAACCTGACTGGCGTTGAGAAAGAGACAAGTGTTAACAAATTGGCCGGATGGATATGAGAATGAGACCAAGAAAAAAAGATGCTTAACCAAAAAGTTTCGATCAATCATCGATCTTCTTCTGACCTCATTATTGCTTTGATAATGTGAGATAAAGTATGTGACATGTTTATTTGGTGCATAAACTTGACGAATTTCTTACTGTCAAGGACATGGATGAATTTAATTAATTTTTATTGATTGAGTGAAACTGCACTTCAAGGAATTGCACATTACAGTTTATAAATGGTTTCACAAAAATTCAATAAAAATTCTGAAAGTCAAACATAACATTTCTTCCTGATTGGCTTGGATAAGTGAGTAAATAAAAATTGGATGTTCAGAAATTTTTCAGTATAAAGCTTTCTTTTTTCTATTGTGGTCACTTCTTTTCATACGGAGATAAGCCAAAGCCTATATACGCCTTCTAAGGCAATGAAATTGGATTGCCTACAGAAACTAACCATTTCCACACTAACTCCAACCTTTTAACAACAACAATAAAAACTAACTCAAGGAAACTTGTGCTATTTTTTCGTTTTACAATATTTAATCTTTTGGTTAATTTATTTGCTCTTCAAAAATAACCCGTTCAGAAATTACTGTTGTGAAACCATCATTTGCATAACAATTACTCAGAGGAATAAATAAAAATTAAGTGTTGGAAGGGGTAAATTAAGTGTCAATCATTAGAAGAAGCTTTTACCTTATAATTGGTAGAATATGCCATATGCGTATGCAACAGCTTGGAAAGTTTTTATGTTCATTGGCAGTTTTAAAAATTACAATGACAAATATTATTTGCTTAAAATGCAAACCTTTTAAAAGGGCAAGGGTTGTATAGAATGGGCCAAACGATATAGGCAAGCGTTCAGCACAGAAGTTTTTAATTTTAGACTTCCCTAAAATTATGATGTATTAACAATAATTATTCATGACATTACGTTACATTTACTTTACTTGTTGATATACATCTATCGCCTGTAATAAACAAGTAAAACAATAATCCATATGCTAACCCTCAACTTACTAAGCATAAAAGTTACTTTAAAACAGTTTTTGCTTGGGATTTAGAAAATATTAATTATCATAGAATGTCATCGTCATCTTCAACCTTACTTTTAAAGATTTATAATGCCCATCAGCCAAACTATCAAACTCACTATCGTAGATATGGAATTGCAGGATATGACAAAAGTTGTATTTATTCTGAAATAAGTATAGAATTCATATTCATAGTACCGTCTTCTAGTAGTGCTGCTAACTACCACAACCAAGTTGTTTTATTTATAAATCTCCCAGTAAACTCCTACACAGCAGATCCCAAGAGGCTTTAAAGTAGCATTGTAGCATAGCAGTTGAATATAATCTCTTCTGTAGAATACGAGGAAAACATGTCTAGGGTTGGAATTTCTCCTTAAGCTTTGATTCTCAGAAAGTAAAATGTCTACCAAAAAAGTAGCGAACTGGACAGGACCAGATTTGGGCAGGATTCTATGTAAAAAAGGATTAACGTCTTCTAGCTAGAATTTTGTCAATAGGCAGGTATAATAAATAATATGCTCGAAGGCAAGTACATTATGCATGCTAGCTTTTACGTAGTGATTCTTTTGGCTCAAATCAGAGAAACATCAACAACTAGCGTCATCACAGCTTCATATTTTAATACGAACTGGAGTAGTAAAAAATGCAAGTGTAATACACCCACCTCAACCAGTCCGTCATCGTCTTGCCTTAAAATAATAATAATAAAAGTAAATTGCTTGAGATCCTTAGTAATGAACGATGAGTCGTATTCCTTGCTGGTATAATTTCTGTCTCGGTCTTCATTAGCTGAGCTCCATCAAATTTGCCATGGTCAGTTGGTTACTCTCTTCCAATATGATGAGTAGTAAGTAGCAGTTTACATGCTAAAACCTCCTTACGTTAGTACTTTTCAAAAAAAAATAGGCAGCTAACATAACACGCTGTTTAATACGGAATACAGGAGGGATTCTATCGTGAGGTAAAAAAAGTTTGTTGTCTGAATAGCTGCTGGCTACTTTACAAAAATAATACCCCTTCCTTCATTCTTTATTCGTGGTAAATAGTGCATCATTCTTATGTTTTTCATGCAATGTACCGTGCTGATAGCTGATGAAGCAATGACGCAATTAAAGGATACTATAACTTAACTTTTTTAAGCCCAAGAAGGTACTTTGGTTCGTGCATGAGTTTACTATGGTCGCGATGTTAGAAATAGAACAAAGAAAAATTTACATTTTTTACCCTTGGCAAAAATATACATTTGCAATTTACTGTACTGTCTGTACTGTGTGCTGCCTGCAGAAGTGTTGATTGCTTTTGCATGTAGACTGTTAAACGTTACTTCTTAATGATCCTATGCGGTGGGAATTTACTTGCAAAAGTAGCAAAAAAATTTATGTTTTAAGATAAAAGACAGAATCAGAATTGTGCCCACTTTGTTTATTTCTTTCCATGTCACTTTTTACTTCCAAAACATGTTTTAGTGACATACAGCTTGCCTAATTTAAAATTATAATCTGAAGGAAACTGTTTTAATTAAAGCGAGTGTAATCCAGGATATGACATTGAGTTTTAAAGGACAAATGTCCATGGAATGTCTCTAAAAACTAAGATGGTGAATCATATTTTCGGTTTGGAAAAAAAAATTACAGCAACTAAAAAAAACTCTAATCATTTTAACAAAATGACAAAGCTGCTATCAGCATTGTATTTTTACTCGTGTTTTCCAAAGGAAGCTCTGTTCTAATCAACAATCGTACAATGACTCCAGGATGAAAAAGGAATAAAAACATTTTGCTTCATAAAACCACAGTTTAGACAAAAACTTTGATAATTAATTCCAGAGAACATTAACATGATAAAGACATAGTAGAAATGGAGTCTAGAGGGAAAAATTTAACCTTTTATAAGCAACCTTCACATTGATTATAACTTTGGCATTGACAATAAGGAAGGACTTGGATTGCTTTTAGGTTAGATAGCTATAAAGTAAAGGATACGATGCGGTTCACAAATCTGGCTGAACAAAACCTAAACCCAACAAGCGAATCAAACCAACCAACCCAATGAACTCATCAAAAAGCTAATGTTAAGTTTATTGAATTTGAAAATGTAAAATTTAATTTAAAAGATTAATCATTTTAAGCTCGACTAGTTCTGGAACTTATTGAACAATTATGTACCCAGGTCGATGTTATAAACGGATAGCGGATCAGGAGATATTTATTCTGATTTTTATTATTTTATCAAATAATTATTTTAAAATTAATTAAAGTGACAGAGGGTAGAGGAATTTAGAAGATATTCCCATTTCTGGGTGCTTTTAACATTAATGTTTCTGAGAAGATGTTCCAATAGACTGGGAATAATGGTGATGAGTGATATGATAGTAACTATAAGCTCATTTTTATAA
>JAQFZX010003117.1:0-14134 GCA_034682405.1 Hydroisotoma schaefferi | reverse complement strand
CTTAAAACAATCCAAACTAGCTTGCTAATGGGTTCCGTGTACATTCTAAAATTTTGAAACCTACACGTGTAAGGCCACATCACATCATCAGTTCCATATTTAGGAACAAGATAACCTTACGATTATTGGAGGCTCATCTTTTTTAACTCGTCGAGCTATATTTCGGGCTAGCACTGCTAAATAAATCTTATCACAAAGTCAGAAATGAATTTACAATTATTACTGGAGGATTTAATGCAATCTTGAGCTGGATGCTGGATTTTGCTTACATATTTATTTCATTCATCGTAACTTATTGATTTTAATGATGAAAAAGCGCATGATTGATTCAATATAAGCTGAATTATTCGGACAGTTATATTGATGGAATTGGTTCATCTAGCTATGTTAATGTTATGCCAGTTATGCCTTGTGAGTTTTATAAGGATCGTATCGGTCGGATCGGTCAGTGAACTAAAAAAATCAAGGTCTAGTAGTAGTACCAGGAAAGTAAAGAATATCCAGAGACGAAACAGGAAACCCGCAGCTACTAGTTAAGATTATTTGGTAGGAAAACCAAGTGATTTAACTATCAAAAAATAAAAAACAGTCTCAGATTCTTTCCTTTTATACTTTACTTGCTTATTCATTGCAATTTTTTATTACCCAACCCAACTCGGCCCGTGGTCAGAAAAGTTGATTAGCTTACATGATAATTTTAGTGATATCTATGTTCTAGAAAAATGCAAGGACTAGCTGCAACAAAACTGAATCGTTCACTTTAACAGTTTTATTAAATAGAAAACAAGGATTACGACCCGATCTAAAGACTCCTTAGTTTTAATTACTGTAGAACAACTACCAACTTTTCCTTATGGAATAATAATGGAAAATGGAATGCAATAAAAAGTAAGCGACTCAGTCACTCAGTGACTGCTTCATATGGTTAAGCGTGGCAATAAATTAACGCAGAACTACGCAACGCTCGTAGTTGACATTGTTAACCAAACCAAACCCAAAACCCCTTTATATAAAAGATGCCTGATATCAACGAAGCATTTTTGGTTATAAATGATTTTTCAGCCTTGATAAAACCTCAACTAACTAACCCGTTATCAGCTAAGACTAAATACAATTTTGCCTACTCGAGACATTTTTGTCCCACTTACT
Organism: Hydroisotoma schaefferi; assembly: GCA_034682405.1. Taxonomy (NCBI): domain Eukaryota; kingdom Metazoa; phylum Arthropoda; class Collembola; order Entomobryomorpha; family Isotomidae; genus Hydroisotoma; species Hydroisotoma schaefferi. The sequence continues at coordinate 12,985 of JAQFZX010003117.1, read as the reverse complement.
TGGGGGGAAGAACGGTTAATAAAAATAATAATAAGCATGCTGTATTTCTGAAGTGGTTGCTTGTCTACATTGTAATTTGCAAAATATGCAAGTAAAGTTGCATATTCAAAGTCTGGTCACATTTTTATCTAAACTTTGACCCTCAATCGATCTCTTATTACTAACTTCGCCCGATCCGATTGACATTTGACACCTCAGGCCTCATATACACCCACACAAGCTATGCATGCAATTAAATGCAAATTTACTACTTTTCATAATTTTTTGAATAGTTATCCAGAAGATTTAGCAAATTAAGCCTTTCCAAAACATTTTATTGACGTCTTTCGAACTCCCAAACTGTTATCTACTGTCATTTTGAAAATAATCTAACTATACAATACATCGAATGCTTCCAAATAAACTTACTTATCATCTATTCTATTACAACGCAATCGTTCCGCACGTGGACTGCGTGGTTTGTATATTAATTTTTTTTTTAAATCATCGAGAATCTCAATTAAGAACCAAAAGAATTGCCATCATGATCAGTGCCACTGACGATTTGAACTTATTATTAGACACTTAGAGTTTAAGAAGTTAGAGATAAGAGCTAGAGTATTGTATTTCCTGTTTTAATTCCCCTGGGGCTTTATTACTTTGAAAGGAAAATTATAAATTCTACTAACATGGACAAGATAAGACTTATAACATGGAAAGATAGGGGGGAATTAAACCGGAGGGGGAATTATTCCGGGGGAGGAATTAAATCGGGAAATACGGTACATATTTCAAAATCTAAATCTTCTAAATAGCTAAAAAACTACTATATTCTATTAGAATTAGGAATTAGATCCCTAAATAATAAGTCTATGCATCTAAATCTAAACAAAAAAAATACTGAATCATGGAAACTTTTTACTTAACAGTTAGTTTGACTTGACGAAACATAATTAAATTTGAAATTTCTATAAAATTAACTCTAAAATGATGATATCTTCACTTTGTCACCCTCATATCCTCAGCGTTTATATGCTTTTTTTGGTAAACTTTCCGACTTTTTCGGACTTTTTCTAAATTTGTGTTATAATAAAAATGAAAGTGTGTTTACCGGGTAGCAGGAAAGAGGGATATTTTTACCCGGGTGATGACTTTGTTGGAGGAACAAACAATCCGGTTTCGGTGGTTTTTCGTGGAAATAAGCTGAGATTTGGAACAGCAGCACCCGAGTAGTACCTCCCTAGTCAAAAGTCGAAAGTGTACTGAGCGGACGGACTCCAGTCCCCGCTCCTTTAACATACTTTTACTACATGCTAATTTTTACTCCAACCATTTCCAACCTCCATTCATAACCTTACTTTTTTTTTACACTTCTTTCTTCGACAATAGGCCGCCCCCGTTAGTTAAGCCGCACGCCGTCCTTTACATGTTAAATAGGGGTATCTCTCCCATGTTAAATATATTTAAAATATATATACCGTATTTCCGGAAATTACTCCCCCCCCCCCCGAAATTGCGCCCCCCCCGGAATAACTCCCTCCTACCTTTCCATGTTAAAAATTTGAATTCAACCTATCTTGCCCATGTTAAAAGTTTTTTCAATTTTTCCTTTGAATCAATAACTCCCCAGGAGAGTAATTTCCGGAAATACGGTAGGTGTTTCATGCATAACATAAGCCGCTGTCAATTAGGGTGACGCGACGGTGTGTATTTTATTTGTCCGACCAACTTTTTCCTTTGGACCTGCAAGGCGAGGCAGTAATAAAGTCGACCCCGTCTACTAGCATTAACCCACCTTTACATACCCTCAATCCTCGCACATATGCCGCCCTCGTTAATTACGCCGCATACCTATCCATTACATGTTTAAAGGGGTATCTTCCTCATGTTAAACATGCTTCTAAAAATATTTTTTTATAAGCCGCGACATATGGGCGAGGATTTAGGGTACTTACTCTTAGCTAATGCAGGTCTTTAATTTAATGAATTCCATAGACAAAGTAATGAATTCATGTGAAATAAAAATGACCGTAATTTCTATACGGTAGAACTCGGCTTTTATGCGTGAATGAAGGTGATTGAAACGGATTTAGCAGGGATGGAAGGTAACGTAGTTTGATAGCAATTTGAGGTTTTTACAGAGGGCGGCCTATCGTAGAGGATTTACGGTATATAGGCATGCATTTACAAGTAATGCAATGCTTGCTTGGCTTGATTAACTCTTTATAATCGGTTTTTAGGAAACTCATCAGAATTATAATAGTTGAATGATTGTTGGTTTGTACAGGTTAGAAAAGTTGTGATGTGTACAGCGTTAAATTAATTGCTCACGTCACAGCGCACCGCTAGTACATTGTGATAAAATAGTATGAGAGAAAAGCCTCATATGCGTGGATTTGGTTTGTAAAAGATCCATATCCCATAGACAACGGGCGTTATCCTTAACTAAACTACTAAGGTTTATATTCATATTCCAGCAAATCCAATATGGTGATGCTGCATGACATAAAGGAAATCCCCTTCTATCTAGTCATTGAGTCATTTGTAATCGATTCAATCGATGGATAATCCATCCATATTATTACTCCGAAACCTTATTTAAAAAGTAGACCGGAAGAACTGCAGTTAATGATTTCAGAATTTCAGAATAAAAGTAGAAATATCATCTTTCATCGTTGCTAGCTAAACCTGCCTATCGGAACTAAAATTCCTCAGGGGAATTATTGTCATTCATGATGACCCGGAGGGATGAAAACTAAAATTGCATCAACTACCGTATTACCCAAAATAATGCCCCCACCCTGAAATAATCCCCCACTACCTTTCCATGTTAAAATTAGGAATTCGCCCATGTTAATAGAATTTCCTATTTTTCCTTCGAATTAATAATAATTCCCCAGGGGTATTATTTCGGGAAATCCGGTTAATAAGTATGGCTTCTTCCTGGAACAAAGGACAAAGTGTATGAGAGTAGGTCGGGGATGTTGAGATGGTAAACAGCACGGATTTTAAATATCTGCCACATTCAACAAAATTAACAACAGAGATCCACTTTCCTTTTTAATCAAAAAGTTTCCAAAAACTGTTTCATATTTTGATGAGTATTTTTTAACCTAAATAATTGCTATTTTGGGTGTGTTTTTGAAGGTTTATTTAATGGGATTTGTTCAAAAATGGCCATAACTCTGTGGAATCTGTTCGAAGCCACTCTCCTCTGTCTAAATGCCGTCTGTGTTCTCAACGAAGAACGGTTCCTGTCAAAATGTAAGGCTTCTTTTTCTTAAAACCAATAATTCCGATATTTCTCGGCTTTTTATTTAATTAATCCACATAATAATTTATTATAATAGCGGTTTTCATTCCCTTGGGTTGGTCTTTGTGGGTTATTTGTGTAATTTATGAGGTATTTTTATTTAATTACCATAGGTAAAAATCCAGGTTTCAGATTCAGAATATTCTGCATTCGTCACATTCCTATCGCATATATTTACAGTTTAGGAAGCTCCACCGGCTTATTTATGAACGTAATAACAGTAGTCTACTCGCTCATATGCCGCGGCTTGTACATAAAAAAAAATATTTCGAAGCATGTTTATGCTTTATGGGAGAGATATCTTTTTTATGATATGATATAACATGAGAGAGAGGGTTGCGGCATGATTAAGAGGGCGGAATATTGGCGAGGATTTAGGGTAGCATTAGAGTAGTCTACAGTTTATCATTATTCGATGGATTTTGATCATTAATTTAATGTAGAGATCAACAGTGTAGCGATGTTGGTTGAAGTAGAAGCATTTTGTCAATTGAGCTAGCGTCTAAATTTTAAAGCCACGCATTTTAACGTAATCCCCACAAAAGTCTGTCAGTTATTTAAGGTTTAGAAGGGCAAAAGAACAGGACTAAAATCTTAAAAATGCATCTGAAAATAAACCGTTTAGAAACGGAATAATCTGACGATTAAGATTATAGCAGTCCCAGCCCCCTCTAAAAATAACCGACTGGTTTGGCTTGCACGGGGCTTATTATTTTTGTTTTTACATACCGCTAAATTACCTTTTATTATGTTTTTATATTAATTACTATTACTTTTGGGGTGTGGGTGCGTCGTAAACTGTGCTGGTGGTGTAAATTATTTGTCTAAAGTATCGTGGTAAAGATGGCTTGGAAGAATTCGTATGAATTTGTGTTTGAAAATATTAAGCATAGTCATTAATAATGTTACGTTAACTGTTTGATTTTTCTTAACCCTGTCTGATCTCAAATTTTGAATCCTACCTGAACGAAAATAATTTCCAGTGGAAAGAGCTGCCCAACAAGCTACGAACAGTGACAGTTATGGAGGTGACAACATCAAAAACTACTGCATTTCTTAATCTGTGTTTTTTTTCAATTTTTGACTTTTCTTTTTGGTTTTAGAAATTATTCATGCATGTTTTTAAATATAGATACTTGACTTCCGACTTTGCATGCGAGGTCTGGAAGGCTGTGATGCTTTATTATTTAAAAAATATACATATTATGAGCCATGCTGTAGCTTTGCTAGCTAAATTAATTACAAAGCTGCTTGAAGCTCGATATGTTTATTATTTTATTTCGCTTTCTAATTATTTTAAAAACATTTTACCTTTCCATTCCTTGTGTTTTTTGTCAGCATGAATTTTGTGACTGTTAATGAGAAAGTTTATTTGGACGGATTTACCTAAGAATAAATTAATATTTAAATTTTAGTCGGATGGGGCATGCGAAGTTCGAGTGGAATGGAAGGTTTTGGAGAAAACCCCGCTGTATCTCCGACGAAACAGCAAATCCTTCATTTAATTAGGTCAATTAGAACCGTTATGAAATGTAAGTATCTTTCTGAACAGGATTATTCTATAAATTATGCAACTTTTAAATTCATCTCACTCAGCACAAGGTGTTGTAATATATCGTAATATGTCTGTTTTCCTAGTTCCACTGATATTTCTCAACATTTTGGTAATACTCTTCAAACTGATTGCTGGATGAGGCCACCTGTAATACCTGAAGGATGAATTATTATGTAAATTAGAGAAAGGAATGTGACGGATGAGTCTTGATGCGTGCGTGATTGATTGCGGTTATGCTATTAATTAAAACACTAATTAGTATGAATTAATTGTTAATGGCTTTCAATGTAGTGCTGGTTTTACTAACCTAGCTGCACCTGTTACCTCGTACTATGTGTAGTTCAGTAATTAATTTACAATTCGACTGCGACTAAGGTGCCTTAAATGCTAATAGACTATTCCAGTTGTGTATGTTGAACTGATTGGATTTTAAAACACGTTCTTGGTAATTAATCAACTAATTACTTTAAGATTCTAGATCAGCGGATAGTTTCTATTTAGAATAAATATTTGTCATAATTAATTTATGATTGCTAATTATGAAGAACTTTCTACTGAGTAACCCTTTGGAAATAAATTTTGAACAGCTATACAATAACAAAAGTGTTTGATAATATATTTTTATTTAACTGGAACAGAGTATAAATCTTTTGAATGCACTGATTAAAAATTGCGTCTGCTTAGAAATGCACTGCATGAACGACAAAAAAACTTGAGAAAAGTAATCACTTCTCTTTTCATGACTGCAATTCGTTGCTATAAGTTTTCTCGCTGTAAAAATAATAATAAAAAATATGTGTGCTAATGACTACTATTCGTAAACGGCTGTAAATTGCTCCTAACGTTCGACCCGACCTGTCAGTAATTTTCCCTATACATAATCCAACTACCTTTCCAGAAATGTTTGAGGAAATCAATATCACCGCTAGCCCTACAGATGCACTAAATGGAAAGGAGTTACGTTGTTGTTGCAAGTGTAGTTGTCATCGTCATCCAACTTTAGTCAATGACAGTCCTCGTGGGAAAAAATCTGAAGGGTTTACATTGGAAACATACGATAATGACGACGAGGTCAGTGCCGGAAAGACGACTTTATATGAATCCGTCAATTAGTGATCTTAATCCATGAAAGCTTCTTAAAATTGCTTTTCAAAAACAAAACCTTACGGTTAATAATGTTTGAAATATATTGCATAACTTGGAAGGTTCAAAGTTAAGGCCCCACGATATTTCTTGTAGATAGCATATGTAAACTTTATTCACTACAAAATCCAATGTTTTAAACGAAATACCTTTTTGTAACAGATTTACCTCAAAAACGAACCCGACCGTACATTTTTGGCTCATGAAACCCAGAAAACTACTCAACCCGTAGCAAAAGTATCGGATTCAATACAGTTCTTGAATATCTCCAAAATAGTAAAGAATCGTACAGCTCAATTTGAAGCATTATTCGAGGCCAAGAATCCAGCTATGCGACTCTATAAAAGAGGCAAATCTATCGACCACGATCGTAGACTCCCTGTCAAAGCCAAGAAGTCAAGTTCAGAAATTCTCAATCAAGTTTCACATTCTATACGCGAGACAGGTAAAAAAGTACGAAACTTTCCCTGGAACAGGAATTCATTAAATGCAAATAATGGGAAACCCAGCGGCCGTATCGGCAGGACAGTTAGCGAAATCTGGAGAAGTGCTACCAACTTTCAACCTATCATTCCTGCCAGTATCAAGGATAACAGATATAGTCCCAGTCCCAATAAAACAGAAATAAAAACCGATGAAACAGAAACGCAGCTCTATGCAAATATTCCAGTAGCAAAACTTTCAATGGAAACTACCATTTCTGTCCTCCAGAAGCCCACGACAGAAATTGGATCGCAAGTTTCAAGGAAAAGCAGCAATAAAGAATCCCTTTACACAGAAAACACGGAAGATGTTGCAAAGGAAAGTTCAACTAAGAAACAACGGATAGTAGAGACAATCATTCTGAAAGAAGGACCTAAAGCGGATGATCCTAAAAAATTCTGGATGAATTCCAATTTGGAAGAAGTGACATTCATTCATGAACCTCCTTCAATACATTCAGGTAGTTGGGCATCTGCACCTTCCAGCTCAACAGCCCTAGAGATCCACGGTCTGACGGTGAATCTGACTCCAAGACCTTCTACTATTCCTGATGACACTTCCTTTTTAAAAGAGCTTTCCGCAGAGGATGACGAGACCATATTTATTAGATCTAGTAGTACCAATAAAAAAGAAATAAAAACCGGTGAAACGCAGCTCTATGCAAATATTCCAGTAGCTAAACTTTCAATGGAAACTATTTTTGTCCAGAAACCCACGACAGAACTTGAATCATCCGTTTCAAGGAAAAGCAGCAATAAAGAATCCCTTTACACAGAAAACATAGAAGATGCTGCAAAGGAAAGTTCAACAAAGAACCATCTTACAATAGAGACAATCATTCTGAAAAAAGGACCTGCGGAGGCTCCTAAAAACTTTGCAGATCCCAAGAAAAAGCTTGCAAGTTGGAGGAATTCGGACTCAGAGGATGTGACCTTTATTCATGAATCCAATTCAATATACACAGAGAGTTCCACACCGTCCAGCACAATGGCCCTAGAGATCCATGCTCTTATTCCAAGAAGAGCTACAATTCCTGACGAAGTTACCTTTTTGCAAGCACTTTCTGCTGAGTATGACGACATCATATCTGTTGATACAGAAGCTAAAATTTTGTCCGTGAAAAAGTCAAAATCATTGCTAAATGTGACGGAGGAAGAGTTGAAAAACTTCGTCCAGGGTTTGTCACCGACTGAGGAATTGGATCCTCTAGTAATATCCTCTGGCACGGGGAGAGAGGAGGTGAACAATGGAAATAGATATGGAATTTGTCACAAATGCAATAAAATAATAAGACCTGGGGTTGCAGTTGCTAGCTTTCAACGTTCAAACCCAACGTTGTGGCACGGTCACTGCTTTACCTGTACCACTTGCAAGCAACAATTGGGCCTCAGGGATCATTACTTTTTTGACGGGGAACCTTACTGCATTCAGGATTATGTTCTGATTGCACATATTCCCAAATGTAAAGGGTGTGGTCAGTTTATATTCGAATCTAGCTATACATCCGCTGCAGGACACTTTTGGCATCATGCCCACTTTGTATGCAGCAAGTGTTCGAGGCCTTTGGTGGACACGAAGTACATTCTTATGCATGATAAAGTATACTGCTTTAGATGTCACCAACAGGACTTTACAAGGGTAGGCGGCTCATTTATTTACTAGATATGCGGTGGTTAACGTAAAACAAGATTTATAAAATAAATACCATTCCAGGTCTGCAAATCCTGTCAAAAAAGAATTCTACCCCATGAAGCTTACGTCGAGAGTGGGGACTACTTTTGGCATTCAAATGAAACATGTCTAGTTTGTAATACTTGCAATCGAAGTCTTGTTGGCAAACCTTTCATGTTTAGAAAAACGGGATTTCTATATTGCAATCGATACTGTGCTGCTGGACGGACTCTTTAAAATAATTTGGGCTTCTGGGACTTTTTAATTAAAATATTACTAAGCTAAATATGTACCTTAATAATTAAGAAGTGTGTACCTGTACTATTTAGAAACCAATGATAATCAATAAAACGACTTATTTACTAAAAAACAAAATTAGCAGAATCTTTGCAAAAGTAGTTGAGGTCCTTTGCATTTACCTGTCTTCTGAGATTTTAAAAAATATGCAGTTCTTTTCAAAAACAGCCAGGAGGATATTTTAAAAAACATTTGATTTGATTGAACATTTAACTAGGCAGATAAGCATTTTTAAATCATGCTTATCTGCCTAGTTTTACATGCAAACTGTTTAAGACTTCCATCTTTGAGTAAAAAGTAGTATGCAGTGAGTTTACTATTTCTCTGCAATTTTGTGCAGTTGTTTTAATGCAAAGAACACGGAATTTTTATGGCTAAATTATTTTGAGTTGGAATTTTTCCTTATTCTACTGCGCCTTTACTATTGTTGGTGTTATCTTTAGTGTTGGGTTTTGGATACTATACTTTTGTATAGTACACGTATTATAATTAGTTTAGGAAGGAAGGAATAAATAATTTATGAAATCTTTTTCTTTTATGTATGCTAAAACACTATAAACTGTCATGTGTGTTTAGGAGAGTTTTATCCGTTTGTATTAGCATCAACATGGAATGTTTTTCTTAGTTAATGACTTATTAATTCCTACGAGCTCTCTCATCTCGGAAAGCATTTAAAACAACCATTCAATTCAAACACAGCGTATCCTTAAAGTTATTTTTGTAACTGAACGAGCCTACACAAATCTGTAGCATGCTTTATCATAAACACGAAACATTCTCGAAGACGAGGGTTACAAAACAAAATAGCTTGCATAATTTGCATGTCAAGGAGTTCAGAGAACGAAGGTAGCGTTAAACTTTAGTGTATTTTAGAAGTTTTATGTGTCTATTTTGTGAAGAGCTTCAATAGGTTATCAATAGACAAAAAAAGCAGAAATTATGGTTTGGGGAATTTTGATTGGGAATGTGAACACAGCTTTAATTGCCCTACACTCGCGTTCATATCCCGCAGCGACCTAATATATCCCACACTTCTTTTCGGTTTTGAATAAAAGGCAGCGCTTCACTTTTATCTCCCTCTCACTTATTATCCGCAGGGCTACAGTTTATGCATGAGCAAGCTTAAAGCGTAAAGAGATGTCTTTGCTTCTTTCAGACTGTATTGAAATGCAAATGATTACAGAATAAACCGTTGTAAACGGGCGAAGGCTAGCGTGGGGTGTTGGAGGCAAGTTGAGATATTTTTTGGTGGTGGGGGTAAGTTGAGACATTCTGGGGTGTTGGGGGAAAGTGGAGAAATTTGGGGTGTCAGGGGCAAGTTGAGACATTTTGGGATGTTGAGGGCAAGTGGAGACATTTGGTGTGTTGGGGAAATTGTGAGACATTCTGCGGTTTTTGGGGCACTATGAGAAATTTTTGAGGTTGTGGGTAACCATTTGGTAGTAGAATCTCACCCCATGTGACCTTTGCAAGGTCATAACATTAGACCAAGGTCAGTGGGGGTGCCCAAATAGGGTCCGATGAAGTTTTCACGGTTGTGAGTACCATTTGGAAGTAGAGTCTCACCTTGCCCCATTTGGCCTTCGCAAGGTCATAACTTTTGACCTGAGTGTCACAAAACAATTTTGATACTTGTTTTGAAATGCCCTAGTTAGTACCTTTCCAACGATATCATGGTTGATAGGGGTTAGCATAGACGAATTTGTGACCTTTGACCGCACCCCCCACGGGATAGGACCGAATTAGCCCATCTACGAACTCCCAGAGTTTCTTGAACCCAAAAACCGAAATCCGAAAACAGAATTTTAAAAATTCAACGGTTCGAAAGTTATCGCTCGGACGGACAGCCAGTCAGCATGACAGAGCATTCACTTCATTCATATAAAGGCTTCGCTACGCTAGCCTTAATAAAATAACTTTGTAGAACTAGTAGCATCGGAGATATTTTACTTATATCATGTAAAATAATGTAATTTTGTTCATATTTCCCTTATCGCACCTTCAAATGAATATGTCAGTTAAAGTCACAGACTTAGAAGTTAAAGTGCACTATACACTTAAATTTTAGTTTTAATCTTCCTGGAATTATTCTTTTGCCTTATTGTTATCCTTTGTTAAAATCAACCCTTAAAGGTCGTTTGAAATTGTTTTTACGTCAAGATACAAATAAACATGAAGGTGGACAATGGATATTTAATAAATGAAGGTCAACCAGCTTAATTACAGCTCATCTACTAGAGCAGAACGCTCATGAGATTGTGTTATTACCTCTATTTCGTAGGTAGAATATAATTAAATTAGCACTTAAATGCAGACTATTATGTGCTCATGAGATTATTTTTCAATATCTGAAATGAAAAAAGCTCATAAAAATATGCTTAAGAAAGGGTACCATGATGGAGGTTAGTTTTACTACTTAGTAAAACTTGGTTCTTCAATGCCTGATGAGCCGATTGTCCACTGCATGTCTTCTTGTATAAATCCTTCCTAGCTCTTAGTTGAGTTTTTAAAATATTCATCTCATCTTGTTAATTGTTAATGGTTAGCATTAAGCCATCACTACTGGAAAGTGTTTTCGTATTCATCGGTACGATTTCACTTTCAAGGACTCCGATTGCTCACTTAATGATTGAACAACGGCAGAGTTACTATTATTTTTACAAACCCGTCTCACTAGAACTCGCTTTGCTGTAAATCTTAACAATAACAGATTGGAAATTCTTTTAAATGCAAGTTAACGTTTAGAGTCAGGAATTTGCAAATAGTAAATTATTGAGCAAGCCGAAAGTAATTTCATGAAGAAAAAAACATTATGCTTCAGCACGCAATATAAGCAATGAATTTGAATTAAACTTCAAATGTAATACACGGCATGCAATAACGATGACTTACTACGATTACGATTACAGTACTACTGCGATTTTTACCATCATCACTTAGAACACTAGAAACTTAAGATTAAGATAGTAGCACTCACTAGTAAAATGCATATTCATAACAATTAATTGTTTTGAATGGGAAAGGAAGAAACTTGATCCGGATGTTTCTTGTTTCGTGTCATCAAAGTCACAATCATATCAGAAAGATTGCGACAAAGGATTAAAGTTGAGCTAGCTACTTTGTGAAAGTATATTGCATTGAATTGAATTGGATTCCCACGAACAAAAAAAACGAAGTAAGTTCAGTAATAATCACATTTTTCAAACTAAAATTACTATCATTCTCATTACACTACACGCGTGATAGCACACAGCGGTGGTATTCTTATAAAACCAGGTAACAGTGAAGCGCATAAATAAAAAAACATGGTTGCAAGTAACTCGGAAACTAATACTGAATTATTAACAATACACGTTTTACACATTATTTTTATTGTGTAGAAACTCACTGGCAGTAGCAGTGGAATCATTATAAGCATATTCCACCTACCTGTCCCAAAATCGAAATACCTTAAATCCTCGTCCATATGCCGCTGTCGTTAATTATCCCGCATGCCTATCCTTTACATGTTAAAAGGAGTATCTCTCCCATGTTAAAAATTCTTGAAGAAATCTTTTATTTTATATGTAAGCCGCGGAATATGGGCGAGGATTTAGGGTAGCATGAGTTTTACTAATGTTTCATAAACCCAATCACTCAATGCCGTGATGGCAAAGAAAATGTGAATGTGCATTAAAGTTAAGCTAGCTAATATTATTCGGATTTGCATTTAAACTTCAATGCATACTCAAGTTCTACTTCATATCATGTTCATTTCATCTACTTACTTAGGTTTAGGGATTGGAATTGGATTTGGACAGCACTTTAATGTATGTGGAAGTGTACCACAATTAAACGCACTTTTACTCCAGTATAGTTCGTGAATATGTAGATCAACTTATCCTACAATTATTAGAAATTTGCGGTTGTTCTGCTGCTTATTTTTGCGAGTAGCAATTGCGTTGTTCTATACAGTACCAGTGGTGGCGGATGTCCATTTATCAATCCTTATTCCTTATTAGTACTAACTATTAAAGTGAAGTTGGATTTAAATGTGTTAGCCAATCCATAATAAAATGTCTCTCCAGTGCTTTAAAGAAATGAAGAGTGGTATTGAGTATTGAAGTTGAGTGGGACAAATAGCAGAAGTATTTTCATGCAGTTTATCCATGCCTATAAGCTCACAAATTCATGGAAAAACCTGCAAGGTCTGTCCAACTTTTAATTGGTATTCGGTGGCTAATATAATATTCGAAATTGTAACTAAAACTGAATTATTGTTATGTTAACGTACTACGGTACTACTCATGACAAAAGTTTACTGAAGTTTCTTCTTCGGATTAGACTGAGTGATAGCAAAGTAAGTCTGTTAGTTCGGTAAATGTTTTTCTGCATGAATAAACCGATAAGGTATTAAACTTGGATTACATATACTTTCAATTATTAAAGTTCTACTTCCTGTTTAAAAGCATATTGCATTAGAATCACAGATTTAGATCCTAAAACGAACCTCACTCACAGATAGCAATTTGGTGTGGATAAAGGAAGATAAAAAGTAATAATGC
>JAQFZX010003116.1:0-14138 GCA_034682405.1 Hydroisotoma schaefferi | reverse complement strand
TTATTCTACCCTTACCGCTCTTTTATTCTAGCCTTACCGCTCGTTTATTCTACCCTTACCGCTCTTTTATTCTAGCCTTACCGCTCGTTTATTCTTCCCTTACCGCTCTTTTATTCTACCCTTACCGCTCTTTTATTCTACCCTTACCGCTCTTTTCTTATCCTACTGCTAGGAAAAGGAACTAATCAAAGTGTGTGTGTGTAATTATTCCAGACGTTGGATATTTTGCTGTTATCGCGTGACATGTCGGAGGAGTTAAGTTATTTGGACGAGATATATTCGCGGCAGTGGATTCCGTCCTTGAGCATTGACAGAAACCGGAAGCAGTTGAAGGCGCACGAGAATTTGACAGCTGAAATCTTAGCCCGCGGGGCATCAGTTGTAGAAAATTTGTTAGAAAGAGCTCGAAATTACCGGATAATCGAGAAAACGTTGGAATTGGAATCGAAATACCTGAAATTGTGTGAATTTTGTGTTCTTCGAAAGGAAGAATTGGTTGAACAGTTGAAACTGGCTGAATTATTATTAGATTTTGAAGAAATTGATTCCTGGATTTTGGAGAAGCAAATTGTAAAAACGAATCCAACGGAAGAAACCATCGAAATTGAGATAAAAAAGTTTGAAATTTTCGTCCAGGATTTGAAAAAGCGGCAAGTAGTTGTTGAGAATTTGTTAAAAGAAGCAGCGGAAAGTGTTTTGGAAAAAGGGAAGAATGCGGAAATGATAAAAGAAAAGATGGAAAAACTGAAGGATGATTTCTGTATTTTGGAGAAATCCAGTGACAAGCGGAAGCAGAAACTGGCAGATTTGGATAAATTGTATAAATTTAATCACGAGTGTTTTGAGGTTGAGGAATGGATTCATGAACAAAACTTTATTGCGTCGAGTGAAGATTACGGAAGAGACGTCGAACACGTACAACTTCTCATTCAAAAATTTAACGTCTTCTCGGGAAATGTCTCCTCAAAAAGGGTAGAGATTTTAGAAGAAACAGGAAATGAACTCGTACAACAATCACATCCAGAATCACAATACATCATCGGAAAGGTAGAGGGGGTCAAAATCATGTGGGACGAGTTCAAGGAACTACTCGACGCTAGGAGGGAGGCACTCAAGGGGGCCATGCAGGTGGGTTACACACCGGTTTATACACCTTTTTTTAGGGCGGGAGGGGTGGGGTTGGTGCGGTTAAGAGGCAGTACGGTGCGGTTAAGAGGCGGTACGGTGCGGTTAAGAGGCGGTACGGTGCGGTTGTGGCGCGGTGCGGTTAAGAGGCGGTACGGTGCGGTTGTGGCGCGGTGCGGTTAAGAGGCGGTACGGTGCGGTTAAGAGGCGGTACGGTGCGGTTAAGAGGCGGTACGGTGCGGTGGTGGCGCGGTGCGGTTAAGAGGCGGTACGGTGCGGTTAAGAGGCAGTACGGTGCGGTTAGGAGGCGGTGCGGTTAGGAGGCGGCTCGGTTGGGTTTGTTACGGTTGTGGCGCGGTGCGGTTGGATGCGGTTCGGTTGGGGTTGCGGTTTTTTGTATGGGCTTGTTTTGACGGTGTTTTTGCCTTTTAATTTGTTTAATTTAATTTGGGTTGTTTTTGACGTTAGCGATTGGACGGAGCGGATCGGGTGCGATAAAAATGAACCCTATTGGGTCTAATAATGCCGGTGGTGGTGACTAAATTTGTGTATTTTTCTGTATATAAAAAAAGGTTCACGAGTTTGACCGGTTGTCGGACGAGACGATATCTTGGATGGAGACGAAGACATTCGACGATGAAGAAGAAGAAACGTCGGTTGAAATGTCGGATTTAAGTTTATTGAAATCGCGTGTAGAATTGGTTCAAGAAACGGGTGAAAAATTGTCATTGATTTTTCCTGACGCACGTGACCACATTTCTGTAAAACTGACGTCCGTTTTGTCGATTTGGTCCGAGTTGTCAAGGAGATGGGAAGAAACGGTTTTGAAATTGAAATTTAAAAAGGAAGCGGCGGTTTTGGCCGAGTTTCGAAAAAACCTTGTGAATTTTATTCAAGATTTAATCCAAAAGATGAAACTGAACGAGGATTCCGAAAAACACGGTTCTTTTATGACGGAATTTGTTAATAAAGAAGAGAGTTGCCATGGAAATGAGTTTCCAGTTGAGCTTAAAATGGAATTTAACAAAGTTTATGAGGAAAAGCGGGATTATTTTGAAAAGAAACGGGATTTGGAGCTGTTTTTGAACAGAATTGATCAAATTGAAAGTTGGATTGATGAAAAGAAATTAGTGGTTGCCAAGGAAACTGAAGAGGAGCAAGAACACGATGAAGATTTACTCGTTAAAATTATCCACCTAGAAAATAACTTCCTAAATGTTGACATCCCTTTGACCCTCATCGAAAAGGAGAAGGAGGAGAAAAAGAGGACGAGAGATCCGAAACCAAGGCAACCTATTCTTATTCCTCAACAACAGCCACAGAAAATAGGTACGTTCCCATGGCAACTATTTATTACTTTTTAACTCTCAGACAATAAGTTGTAGAGATTTTTACGGCGCCGTAAATGGCACAAAGTTACTTTGACCCATTTAGGGCGCCGTAGATTTCCATGACAACAGTGTAGTCGTGTCGAATTTTGACTGGTATGTTTGTGTTTCATATTGTCTGAATGTCTATAGGGTTGGTGGTGGTGGGGGTAAAGCCAGTGGCAGTGGTGGCGCCACCTGATCAACAAAAGCAGCAGCCAGAAAAGGAGCCCCGTTCGAGCTTCCGTCTTTTATTGAAAGAGAACAAGCCGAAGCGGACGCCGTCGTTTACGACCCGACGAAGGACAACCTCCTTTAGAAAAACCGCCGCCGTTTTTCCCGACAACAAATTGGTAGAGTCACTTTGTGAGCGGAAACAAGTGCTGAGCAGCGGCGGCAAACGGTCCCACCTTCGCTCCTGGAAACCCTACACCGTCGTCCTGACAACCGACCACAAACTCTGTTTCCATAGAAACGAGGAGAATAATGAAGAGGTCATGGAGAGGGAGGAAATTAATTTGGTGGAGGTTGCCCTGAACTACACAAAGAAAAAGAACGTCTTTAGACTTAATTTAAAGGACGGGAGTGAGTTCCTCGTTGCCATGGTTACCTCTCCATCAGATAATAGTAGTGGGGGTGGCAGTGGTGGAGGGGGAGGGGGAGGAGAGAGCGAGATGATGATGATGGAGATTGTTGCTAGGTTACAACAAAGTTTGATGCCGCCAAGGTCACGCGAACCGCTCTACTACGTCAAGAGTCATTCTTCCACACCTGCCAATGTAAGTGGACTACGCATGCGCGCGCGCACAGATGCGCCTCACCATGTTTTCTTATAAAAATTAAAATGTGTGTGATTTTCTCTAACACAGGAGAAGCCGCCCGTGCCGCCCAGAATTAGCATTGGCGAATCCAGCAGTTCTACCCGTGAGTTTTATATAAAACAATTCTCTCTTTACTGGTTACTCCCATTTTAGTCCTACTAACAGTGTGTATAAAATGTCATGTGATAGCAGGTGCAGGTGGTGCAGGTGGACTCCCACCGCCTTTACCCGTCCGTCAACATCCCCCCTCGGTCGACCTAACTAAAACCCGGTCACTGCCCCCTTCTTCTTCCCAAAGAGGAGGAGGAGGTGGGGGTGTGGAGCAGATTGAGAGTTCCTCCGAAGACGAAACCAACAACGAAAATAGTAGAAAGAATAAAAACAAACGCTCGTCAGGATTAATGGGACTTTTCAAAAGGAAAAAAGCAACTCAATTGTGAAATTAATAAAAAAAGAGTTTAATAAAAAAGAAATCATTTTTAACAACAAAATTCAAAGACTTTTTATTAAAATTTTCCATCTGTCTGTCTGCACGTGTGTCTGTCTGTCCGTGCGTCTGTCTGTCCGTGTGTCCGTCTGTCTGTCCGTCTGTCTGTCCGTGTGTCTGTCTGCACGTGTGTCCGTGTGTCTGTCTGTCTGCATGTGTGTCTGTCTGTCTGTCTGCATGTGTGTCTGTCTGTCTGTCTGCATGTGTGTCTGTCTGTCTGTCTGTCCGTGTGTCTGTCTGTCTGCACTTGTGTCCGTCTGTCTGTCCGTGTGTCCGTCTGTCTGTCCGTGTGTCTGTCTGTCTGCACGTGTGTCCGTGTGTCTGTCTGTCTGCACGCGTGTTAGCCTATCCGCCCGTGTGTCGGTCTCTCTTGATCAAAGTTTGGAATTTTTTTGACGAAATATACCTAACGTCCAAGGGGCTATTGTCCTAGCAAACTTTATTTGTTTCAAAAAAACGTTTTGCTGCGACGTGCGTCTTGTTGTCAGTGTCGTGCTATGTTACGTTTAAACCGTCCGAAAAGGTCTGACCAACTGGTCCACACAATCTCTTGATCAAAGTTTGGAATTTTTTGGACGAAATATACCTAACGTCCAAGGGGCTATTGTCCTAGCAAACTTTATTTGTTTCAAAAAAACGTTTTGCTGCGACGTGCGTCTTGTTGTCAGTGTCGTGCTATGTTACGTTTAAACCGTCCGAAAAGGTCTGACCAACTGGTCCACACAATCTCTTGATCAAAGTTTGGAATTTTTTGGACGAAATATTGTAAGCAGAATGGTTATGAAGTAATAATACTGGTTGGAGGACTAGGCATCTTTAGGGAGAGTATGAGGTGTATAAGGAGGGAAGGGTTGGTGAGAAGGAGGAGAACGGTTTGGGAAGGCATAGGGAGAGGTTGACCAATGTACTTGACTTAACGTGAGTAAGTAAACGAGTGAAACTCAATGAGAATCGGTGGAATCAATTATTTGAAGATTAAAGTAACTCTAAAGTAAGATAAGTAAGGGACGTGCTTTTATGGTGTCAGCAGAGAGATACCGCAAGTTAAAAAATAAAACGGTATTAAAAGAACTCTACAGCACGTAACGAAAGTTAAGTTGAGGCAAATTGAGAATTAATTGGTTCATGTCTCAGTCTCCCTATCACGAGTTAACATTGATAAAATTTCGTCAAGTGGAAAAGCAAGGAGTAGGAGAGAGCTTATTAGTTTTTGTTCAGCGGATGGTGAATGAATTTCACGAGATTTACCTAATAATATCGGAAAAAGAAGCTGTAGAGATTATATGGAGTAAGTTACTCCCGACCCACAGACATTATAGCGCTTTATACGCTTGTAGGAGCATAGTTGAACTTTTCATAGTGGTTAAAGGGATACAACGTGGACTAATACGGAGAAATCGAGAGCGTTTTCCTCCTAACCCGATCCGAAGTTTCGGTTTGTTAGGTGAAAATAGTATCACCGGGGGTTTTTATAGAGACTCAACAACCTCTAAGTTTCTTACTAAGAGTTGTTATTATTGTGGGTTGAGAGGTCACTTTATAGGACACTGTGCCCAACTACTTGAACTATGAATATTTTGAAGTTAGTATTTGCTATCGTCGGTTAGGTTAGGTTAGGTTAGGTTAGGTTAGGTTAGGTTAGGTTAGGTTAGGTTAGGTTAGGTTAGGTTAGGTTAGGCTAAGAAAAATTTAGAACTAAGTCTGACCAGACCAGAATGGCCACCGTCGCAAATCTTTTATGCTGTTGCGACCGCACCGACAGCACTTACTACCACTTCTATGTATTCAGCTGGTCGATAAGTGTCCTTTATATGAGAACCGTTGGATTCCTGCGGCATACTCCAGAGACTTTTGCGACCCCAAAATGATCCAGTTTGTAACTTAGCTATTCCGCAGTCGCAAGGGCCGCATAATGTTGCGGCGGCTTCATTTTCCCTGAACACTGTTAAATGACGGTCGCAAACTCTATTTTGTGTTGCAGACCCAAAACAATCCATGGTCTAACATAGTATCAGTGAATGAACTTATATGCGTATAATAAAAAGAGTGGGTTTGGTTAAGTAAAGTTAGGAAAGTCTAGGCACTATGCGTAAGCAGGCCCTTTTTATTTTAGGTTAGGTAAGTTTACCGCCGCAAAATTTATTACCTTTTCTGATCGTTTCTACAATATTGATAACCAATCCCTCGTTGAATGCGGATCCATGTCTGCATACTCAAATATTTCGGCCACAAAAGCCGTTCATTTTTGTGACCTAATCTTACATATTGTCAAAAGACTCTTTCACAGTCAGCAATGCTATACCCTGTTGCGACCCTAATGTGATATCTTACTGTTTGACAGTTCCAAAGGCGGTATTAGTCTGCAAAAGTTGAATTTTACTCCAACATTTATAGTTGACCGTCACCACTGCTATACTCTTTTGTGACCCCAAAGCGGTATATGATCAAAATTATAGCCGTTTGACGGTCGCATGCGCTGCATAATTTAGCAACGGCAGAACGTTACTCAAACACTTATAAATAACCGTCGCAAACGCAATTCTCTCTTGCGACCCTGTATGGGACACATGTAAATATAATAGCTGTTAGACAGTCTCATAGGCGGTTATACTCTGCAATGACTGAATTATTCTCGAACACTTATAGATAACCGTCGCAAATGCTGTACCCTTCTGCGACCTGTTTTTGATGTATGTAAATTTTATAGCGGTTTGACAGTCTCGTAGACTGTTTTATTCTG
This sequence comes from Hydroisotoma schaefferi, assembly GCA_034682405.1. Lineage (NCBI taxonomy): Eukaryota > Metazoa > Arthropoda > Collembola > Entomobryomorpha > Isotomidae > Hydroisotoma > Hydroisotoma schaefferi. The sequence goes on along the minus strand of JAQFZX010003116.1, from coordinate 7,598 downwards.
CAACGGCTGAATTTTACTCAATAACTTATAAATGACCGTCGCAAAGGCAATTCCCTTTTGCAACCCTAATGCGACATATGTTACATTATAGTCGTTTGACAGTCGCATGGGCTGTTTTATTCTGCAAAGGCAGAATTTTACTCAAACACTTACAAATGACCATCGTAAAGACAATGACCTCTTGCGACCCTGATGTGACATACGTAAATATTATAGCTGTTAGACAGTCTCATAGGTGGTTATACTCTGGAATGACTAAATTATACTCAAAGACTTATAGGTAACCGTCGCAAATGCTATACCCTTTTGCGACACTTGCGCGATTTATGTAATGTTATAGCTGCTTGTGAGTCACATAGGGTGTATTAATCTGCAACGGCTGAATTTTACTCCAACCGCTAAATACGTGTTGCCAATGCTTTACTCTTATGCGACCCTTACGCGATATATGTAAATATTACTGCTGTAGGACAGCCTTATAGACTGAATAATTCAGCAACTGGTTAATTTTACTGAAATATGTATAGATAGCCGTCGCAAATACTATACCCTTTTGCGACCCTTATGTGGTATACGTTAATATTATAACTGTTTTTCAGTTGCTTGGGCTGCATTATACTGCAACGGCAGAATTTTAATCAAAAACTTATAAATGATAGTCGCAAAGACAATTGCCTTTAGCAACACTAATGCGACATATTTTAGCATTCTATCCGTTTGACAGTGGCATGGGCTGTATTATTCTGCAACAGCACAGTTTTACTCAAACACTTACAAATGCCTGTCGCAAAGGCAATTGTCTGTTGCGACCCTATATGGAACACATGTAAATATTATAGCTGTAAGACAGTCTCATAGGCGGTTATACTCTGCAATGACTGAATTATACTCCAAAACTTTTAGATAACCGTCGCAAATGCTGTACACTACTGCGTCAGTTGTACTAAATATGTAAGTGAAATAGCTCTTTGACAATCGCAAAAGGATATGTAGTCTGCAATGGCTGAATTGTACTCAAACACGTAAAGATGACCGTCGCCATTGATATACCCGTTTGCGACTCTAATGCAATATGTGAAAATATAATTGCCGTTTGATAGTCCAAAAGGCTGTATTATTCGGCACAGGCTGAATTGTACTCCAACATTTATAGATGACAGTCACCAATACTAAACCCGTTTGTAACCCCAATGAGATGTATGTTTATATTAAACCTGTTTGACCGTCGCAAAGGAGGTAGTAGTGTGCAGCGGTTGAATTTTTTTCAAACACGTATAGATGACAGTCACCAATGCTAAACCCGTTTGTAACCAAAATGAGAGGTATGTTTATATTAAAGCTGTTTGACCGTCGCAAAGGAGGTAGTAAGGTGCAGCGGTTGAATTTTGTTCAAACACGTATAGATAACTTTCGTTATTGCTATACCTTAGTGCGACCCTACTGCGATTTATGTTATATATTATAGCTGTTTGACGGTCGCAAAGACAAAATCGGCCTGCAATAGTTTAATTTTACTTATACTGACTGGCTAATGCTATAAAATTTTGACTACGGATGTCCATCGACCATTTGATTTTTTAATAACATAAAGTTATCTTTATATAATGTATAAACTACAAAGCTGTGTTTACCCTTTCGTTTTTGGATAAGAGAAGGTTATCTTTGGATAAAATATTAACTACATATGTCAATGGCCAGTTCGTTTATGAATAATATAAAGTTACCTTAGGACAAAGTATAAACTACAATTGTGCATTTACGCTTTTGTCTTTGGACAAGATAAAGCTATCTTGGAGACGGTATAAATTACAAGTGTCCATTTACCATTTAGTTTTTGGATCAGATAAAGTTATCTTTGCATAAAGTATAACCTACAAATGTCCATTTATTCTTTCGTTTTGGGATAAGATAAAAATATCCTTGGATAAAATATAAACTACGGATGTCAATCGACCCTTTCGTTTTTGAATAAGATAAAGTTGTCTTTGGACAAAGTATATGTCCATTTATCTTTTTGTTTTTGGATAAGATAAAGCTATCTTAAATAAAGTATAAACTACAATTGTGCATCTACCATTTCGTTTTCGGATAAGATGAAATTATCTTTGGATAAAACTTAAACTACAAATGTCCATTTACCCTTTCGTTTTTGGATAAGATAAAGTTATCTTTGGATAAAGTTTAAACTACAAATGTCCATTTACCATTACGCTTTTGGATAAGATAAAGTTATCTTTGGATAAAGTATAAACTACAAATGTCCATTTACCATTACGCTTTTAGATAAGATAAAGTTATCTTTAGATAAAGTTTAAACTACGGGTGTCCATTTAACATTACGCTTTTGGATAAGATAAAGTTATCTTTAGATAAAGTTTAAACTACGGGTGTCCATTTACAATTTAGTTTTTGGATAAGATAAAGTTATCTTTGCATAAAATATAACCTACGAATGTAAATTTAGCATTTAGTTTTTGGATAAGATAAAGTTATCGGTGGATACTTTATCCAACATTATAAACTACGGATGTCCAACATAAAATTCAAATTTTATAATGGATTTTGCAGTCACAAATATTGTGTTATTATGAAAAGGCTGCCGTTTACTCAAACTTTTATAAATGACCGTCGTCAATGCTTTACTGTTTTGCGACCCTTATGTGGTATTTGTAAATATTGAACTTGTTTGACAGTCACAAAGGCTGTATTATTCTGCTTTGGCTGAATTTTACTCAAACACTTGTAGATGACCGTCATCATACTATGCCCTTTTGCAACCCTTACGCAATATATGTGAATATTATAGCTGTTTGACAGTCGTTAGGACTGTATTATTCTGCAACGGCGCTGAATTTTACTCAAACACTTATAAATAGCCGTCGCCAATGCTATACCCTTTTGCGACCATAAAGTGGTATATGTTAATATAAGAGCTGGGTCACAGTCGCATGGGCTGTATTATTCTGCAAGGGCTAAATTTACTCAAATATTTAGAGATACCCGTCACAAATAATATACCGTTTTGCGACCCTCAAGTGGTTTATGTTAATATTAAAGCTGGTTGAACGTCGCATAGGCTGTACTATTCTGCAACGCTTGAATTTTACTGGAACACCATAGATGACCGTCGCCGATGCTATACCCTTTTTGCGACCATAAAGTGGTATATGTTTGAACTGTTTGACAGTCGCATGGGCTGTTTTATTCTGCAACGGCTAAATTTTACTCACACACTTATAGATGACCCTCGTAAAGCAAATTCCCTTTTGCGACTCTACTGCGACATATGGTAATATAAGAGCTGATTGACAGTCGCATGGGCTGTATTATTCTGCAATGGCTAAATTTAAATTAAACCTGAACAGACGAGCGTCACCAATGCTTTACACTTATGCGACCCTAATGCGATACCTGGTAATAATATAGATGTTTGACAGTTCCAACGGATGTATTATTTTTCAACAGCTGAATCTTACTCAAACATTTATAGATGACGGTCGCTAAAGATGCGCACTTTTGCGACCCTAATGCGATATGCGCTAATATTAAAGCTGTTTGACAGTCGCATAGGCGGTATTAGTCTGCATCGGCTGAATTTTACTCCATTACTTATAGATGACTGTCGCCAATGCTTTACGTTTTGGCGACCCTAATGCGATATACGTTAATATTATAGATGTTTGACAGTCGCAAAGGCAGTATTATTCTGCAAAGGCTGAATTGTATTTAACTACTTATTGATGACCGTTGCCAATGCTGTACGTTTTGGCGACCCTAATGCGATAAACGTTAACATTATAGATTTTGGACAGTCGCAAAGGCAGAATTATTCTGCAAAGGCTGAATTGTACTCAACTACTTATTGATGACCGTCGTCAATGCTGTACGTTTTGGCGACTCGTATGCGATATACGATAATATAACAGATGTTTGACAGTCGCAAAGGCAGAATTATTCTGCATCGGCTGAATTGTACTCAACTACTTATTGATGACCGTCGCCAATGCTTTACGTTTTGGCGACCCTAATGCGATATACGTTAATATTATACATGTTTGACAGTCGCAAAGGCAGTATTATTCTGCATCGGCTGAATTGTACTCAACTGCTTATTCATGACCGTCGCCAATGCTTTACGTTTTGGCGACCCTAATGCGATATACGTTAATATTATAGATGTTTGACAGTCGCAAAGGCAGTATTATTCTGCAAAGGCTGAATTGTACTTAACTACTTATTGTTGACCGTTGCCAATGCTGTACGTTTTGGCGACCCTAATGCGATAAACGTTAATATTATAGATGTTTGACGGTCGCAAACGTAGTATGATTCTGCAAAGGCTGAATTGTACTTAACTACTTATTAATGACCGTTGCCAATGCTTTAGGTTTTGGCGACCCTAATGCGATAAACGTTAATATTATAGATGTTGGACAGTCGCAAAGGCAGTATTATTCTGCAAAGGCTTACTTGTACTCAACTACTTATTGATGACCGTCGCCAATGCTGTACTCTTTTGCGACCCTTATGCGATATACGTTAATATTATAGATGTTTGACAGACGCAAAGGCAGTATTATTCTGCAAAGGCTGAATTGTACTCAACAACTTATTGAAGACCGTCGCAAATGCTGTACTTTTTGCGACCCTTATCCGCTGTAATTTTATATTATAGCTGTTTTACAGTTGCCAAAGCGGTAGCAGTCTGCAATAGCTGAATTTCACTCAAACAAGTAAACATGACCGTCGCCAATGCTATACACTTTTGCAGATAACAGATATTGACAGTCCAAAAGAATGTAATATTTTGTCACGGCTGAATTTAACTAAAGTATTTATAGATGAGGGTCGTTAATGCTATACCCTCTTGCGACCTTTATTCAATATATATTAATATTATAGCAATTTGAACGTCGCAAAACGCTATAAGTCTGCAACGACTAAATTTTACTCAACACTCATAAAGACCGTTGCTAATGCTTGACCCTTTTGCGACCCGTATGCATGATGTGTTATATAATTGCTGTTTGACAGTCCCAAAAAATTTATTATTCGGCAACGCCTGAATTTGAATCAAACCTGAACAGATGACCGTCGCCAATGCTTTACCCTAACTTTACCCAATGCTAACCTAACCTAACCTAACCCCCCCAAAAAAATATTAAACTTGAATTCATATAATAAGTTTCGACTCAGCTGGCGGAAACCTTACGAAAATTCGCTCAACGTGATCAAATCTAAGTAATCTTTATCTTTCTTACTAACCCACGCATTTTCATACTTTTTATTGCATAATGCAATAGAAAACCTAATATTCTAGCAACAAAATTGAACTTGAATTCATATAATAAGTTTCGACTTAGCTGGCATAAACCTTACGAAAATCCGCTGAACGTGATCAAATCTAAATAATCTTCATCTTTCTGACTAACGCACGCATTTTCATACTTTTTATTGCATAATGCAATAGAAAACCTAATATTCTAGCAACAAAAAAATATTGAACTTGAATTCATATAATACGTTTCCACTTAGCCGGCGGAAACCTTACGAAAAATCGCTCAACGTGATCAAATCTAAGTAATCTTTATCTTTCTTACTAACCTACGCATTTTCATACTTTTTATTGCATAATGCAATAGAAAACCTAATATTCTAGCAAAAAAAAAATATTGAACTTGAATTCATATAATAAGTTTCGACTTAGCTGGCGGAAACCTTACGAAAATCCGCTGAACGTGATCAAATCTAAATAATCTTCATCTTTCTGACTAACGCACGCATTTTCATACTTTTTATTGCATAATGCCATAGAAAACCTAATATTCTAGCAACAAAAAAATATTGAACTTGAATTCATATAATAAGTTTCGACTTAGCTGGCGGAAACCTTACGAAAATCCGCTCAACGTGATCAAATCTAAATAATCTTCATCTTTCTGACTAACGCACGCATTTTCATACTTTTTATTGCATAATGCCATAGAAAACCTAATATTCTAGCAACAAAAAAATATTGAACTTGAATGCATATAATAAGTTTCGACTTAGCTGGCGGAAACCTTACGAAAATCCGCTCAACGTGATCAAATCTAAGTAATCTTTATCTTTCTTACTAACCCACGCATTTTCATACTTTTTATTGTATAATTCAATAGAAAACCTAATATTCTAGCAACAAAAAAATATTGAACTTGAATTCATATAATAAGTTTCGACATAGCTGGCGGAAACCTTACGAAAATCCGCTGAACGTGATCAAATCTAAATAATCTTCATCTTTCTGACTAACGCACGCATTTTCATACTTTTTATTGCATAATGCCATAGAAAACCTAATATTCTAGCAACAAAAAAATATTGAACTTGAATTCATATAATAACTTTCGACTTAGCTGGCGGAAACCTTACGAAAATCCGCTCAACGTGATCAAATCTAAATAATCTTCATCTTTCTTACTAACCCACGCATTTTTATACTTTTTTTGGGTGGGTTAGGTTAGGTTAGGTTAGGTTAGGTTAGGTTAGGTTAGGTTAGGTTAGGTTAGGTTAGGTTAGGTATAGGGATAGCCGGACGGTTTTTGGATCTGTGAAATGATATCGTTTTCGGCACGGATATCTTACAATGTTGTATTAATTTAACCTATCTTCCACTGGTTAAAAGCTTAACTATACGACAGGTTGGGTAAAGAGTTTTCTTTATCCATCTTACACTGGTTAAAAGCTTAACTATACGAAGGATGGGTAAAGATTTTTCTTTACCTATCTTACACTGGTTAAAAGCTTAATTATACGAAGGATGGGTAAGGTTAGGTTAGGTTAGGTATAGAGAAAGACCGACCCCTTTTGGATTGAGTCTGGGCTGCCGTTTCCGTCATGGGTATCCTACAATGTTTTATAATGTACAACATAGCAAGGTATGTTGGGATTTTGGAGGCGAAGCCCAGTTTTGCGTGGTGCTTAGCTCTTTTTGACCATCAGGAATAATGTGGCTATTTGTTTTTCAAACAGAAAGCATGCCTTCCAATGCATAACTAATTTTAGTCATTGTAAGATAGCAAGCCAAAAACGGCACGGATACCCACCGTGCTTTATTTGTTTTAACCTATGTACGATAGCAGCCGTTTTTGGAATTGATACCTTACCACAAATACGGATTTTGAAGAATGGTAAGATAGCGAACCGTGATTGGCACGGATACCTCATAATGCATTAGAGCTTTTAACCAGTGTAAGATAGCTGCCGTTTTTGGAACGAATACCTCACAATGCATAACAGTTTTTAACGTTTGTAAGATAGCTGCCGTTATTGTCAGTGATACCTCACAATGCATTATTGGTTTTAAATACTGTAGGATACGTGCCTTTTTTGGATTAGATACCTCACAATGTATTACAGTTTTTAACGTTTGTAAGATAGCTGCCGTTATTGTCAGTGATACCTCTCAATGCATTATTGGTTTTAACCACTGCAGTAAAGCAGGCGTTTTTGGAGCGGGTACCCTACAATGCATTACTGGGGGGTTAGGTTAGGTTAGGTTAGGTTAGGTTAGGTTAGGTTAGGTTAGGTTAGGTTAGGTTAGGTTAGGTTAGGTTAGG
>JAQFZX010003115.1:0-14145 GCA_034682405.1 Hydroisotoma schaefferi | reverse complement strand
GCGTGTAGGGCATGCCCGGCATGCCCTGGGCGGGCGCGGGCATATTTTGAGAGGGCGCGGGCATGGCGCTACCCTACATACGGGTTGTAAACAACCGAGTGAACTTGCAAGAGCTCCCGAAATTATACCATGAGCTTAATCACTTCGGGATTTCAACAGCAACCTGGAAACTAAAGCATACAGACCTCATGTCGGAGGGACTACTGGACGCGTTTGAAAACGTACGAGAAAAGGGTGCAATAAGCTTCGTTAATTTTGAAAAGTTTAACAAGTTCAACCTGGAAGTCTTACTTTTCCAAGAAATGTTTCCAAACTCGACGGTTGAAGCCGATATCGGGTTTTTGACAGATTTTGCCAGAAATCTGAGGAACTTTAACAACATAACCGTATTGTACCAAAATCACTCCAATGACCTGCGGTATGTGACCTCTATCAGGTCACCACCCCTAGTTTTATCCATGCATGACTTGGAGATCAGATTCTTCAACGTTTATAAGGAATCCCTTCAGTTCATAACTTGCTACGGGGGTCAACAGCTAGGGCCCAGCTTTATATTTTACCTTGCTCCATTTGACCTCGCTATCTGGGCTGGAATCCTAACCTCTGCAGTTGTTCTACCAACTTTTATTCAAATGTTTGGACCGACACAGAAGAATCTCAGTACCAAAAAATCTAGAGGAAACTTTATACAAATCCTTGGTACAACTTTGACAGACGGACTTGGAACATTATTGGAACAAAGCAACACAACAGCTCGGAACTCCTCTCGGTATAGCTTTGCATATTGGATCTGTGGTGCTTATGTTCTATCAGCGATTGTATTAACTAACTCTTATCGTGGTCAGAATGTAAAAGTTGCCCTTACTCCGAGGAAATACCAATCCTTAGAAACCTTCTGGGAGCTGGTGGCCCTCAACTTTACAATTTACACAAGACCCTTTAACGACAATAACTTTTTTAATGATGTAAAAAATAATATTACCAACTTTTATGGGCCAGCGTTCAGCCTCATGTCCACAATTTATTTTATGACACACTATTTTCAACAGGAATCTGATCCCGAGTTCAACAAATACATTTCCAGCATATATTACCGTTCCAGAATTCCTACCAATTATCTCGACATTTATAAACGTAACTCATCCTTCATAGAAAAGCTGGAGAAGTGCGATAAGACGGCCTTTGCATCAAGATCTGATGATGTTCGGGAGAATTACTACCGTTTTAAAGCCATCCACCCTGACAGACACATTTCTTTGGGTGATGAACCCCTCGTGGAGCTTTATTACGGATGGACCCTCAGACATTGGGGGACCCCTTGGGTTCTGTCAAGACTTCAGGTCATAGGTCAATCTGGAATCCCTTGGAAATGGTACGAGGTTCTTAGAGAGGACAAGTTTCGGCAGGTATTTCGAAAATCGGGGAATCGAGATAGAAGAAAGGTCGAAATACAAGGTCAGTTCAGGGTCAGGAAGGGAACCGAAAGACTCAACCTGTCTCACACTTTCTCATCCGTATTCTTCATCCTACTTATTGGACTGGGACTAGCGTTCTCATACTTTGCCGTGGAAATTGTTTTTAAAATGTTAAAAACTGGTTAAAAATCTTCCGTAAACTTTGTAAAAAGATGAGCAAAGATTTTATTTGAAATTGTGTTGTTTTGAGCGTACTTTTAGTGTATTATTGAAAAGGTAATAAAACCATATTGCATAAAAATAATGGGAAAGGAATGAAGTGGCAGGGAAGTCGTTTTAAGAATAATTACAGACAATAGTATAAAGTCAGTGTAATCGGTCGTGGCTCGTGGGTGTTTGAGGGCCGAGCGAGCGTGATATTTCAATTTCAGAGGCTAGGTGGAATGGGGGTGAACTTTCACTGTCGACGAATGGATAATAATGTGGGCATGTAGTTGTAGTAGTAGCTAAAATGTACAATTAAAATGAGAGCTTTTATTAAATTAATTAACGAAAAACGAGGAGGAATAATGTACAGGTTGCTGGCTCTAATGGCCGTCGTTTCTGCTCTCTCAGCGACTGCTGTAAAAATGGCTCAAATTTTGAGAAGAGTTCTTCTTATCTCAAAAATTTTGAGATGGCCGGTGATGGTAAAATTGGCTCTTACCATCACCGGCTTTGTTCAATTTTTTTTAAATGAACTCATCTCAAAATTTGAGCCATTTTTACAGCAGTCAGTCTCTCAGCGTGGCCTTTTCTCTGCCAAATCCTACTGAGTTCATTCCTAATTTTATCTTATCCTGATTATCCTCCCTCTCGTTCTACGCTTCCCTACTTTTGAGCAAATTATTGAGACAAAACTACAAATATTTGTGGAAAAGGGCAAAAAGGTAACATTATTTTTATCTAATGAACGTTACCAATTATTCGAAATTGTAATCCAAGTTCCGACAGTGGGTATAATAATAATAGTTGGACTTTGAGAAGATAATCAGGTCGGATTTAAACTTTATACTTCCAGAAAATACAGGCAAATAGGGCTGGATCATAATTATAATATTCCTAATAATCATAAAGTCAAAGCAATTCTCAAGTTCGTTGTACGCACGCGGTTTGCATTCAGGCATAAGACAAAGAAACCAGAACGTTGATGCTGTTTTAACGACGTAGAATACAAAATCAACCCGAGTGGGCTGGGCGTCGGTCGTTTAGGAAATTACAGAAAATGGAATTCAAACGACAGAAAGTGGAACCGGAAGTGTCATCCAGCCACACCCCCTCCGCTTATCATCATCAAGATCCCCTCTTATCTGCGCTATACAATCCAGTGGTAACCTATACTCCCCCATTTGCAATTCAGTTTAAGTTTACTTTTATAATTTCAAGTTTTATATGGACTATTCTTATTTAGATTATGGACTCGGTGTTTCGAAATCTGGACCTGAAGTCGTTAAAGAAATGTCGGGAAGTGTGCTCAAAATGGTCGGCGATATCCAAATCCAAGCCGTTCCTCCACCCCGATTGTGTCATCCGGATTGGCGACGCTTGTGAAAAAATTCAAGGATACAATGTACGTCAATTATCTGACCTGAAAGGGGCCAACCTACCTTGCGGGGTCAAGTATGAAATCTGCAAAACCGAATCCAACCTGCCACAGATTCTGGATAAGATAAAGGGAACGGTAAAAAGTCTGGAGCTTAACATGAAATATGAAGCTGACTTCCAGCTGCTTGGGAATCCGAAATCTCAAAAACTGTTTACCCAGATAGAGCTGCCCTATTTGAAATCCTTAAAATTGATCAAATTCGTACCTTCCAATACAGACAGTGTAATCGCTGCAAAAGTGAATAAGGAGTATGCCCATGCACTTCTGGAGATTATAAAGCGATCGCCAAACCTTCAAGAGTTGCACATGCAGCAGGATCTTCCAATAATACTTTGGGATGCTCTACTAGGTCCCGAAGGACTTGCACGGAATGAAAGGTTCAAGAATTCATTGGATACTCTTACTTTTACGTTTTATAATTCATTTTTAAGCAGAGACCACATGGAAGCTTTTAGAAAAATGAATCTAAAGTTAAAGACGTTTAAGCTCGAAGAAGCTCGCGAAGAAGATAACATGACTGATGCTAATGAAGAATTTGCTGCCTTATCGATTTGGATAAAAGATCTCAGTTCAAGTTTGGAGACTTGTTCATTCACTAATGATATGGGCGACATGGTGGCTATTGAGACGTTCAAGTTCCTGACAGAGATGAAGGTTCTAACGAATCTAGAAATTCAAAGGCTGGCGATGCTTGATGAAAAGGACAGTTTCATTCGACTGCTAAAGCAGTTGCCGAAGTTAGAAAAGCTAAGTTTGATTAACGCCAGTTTAGAGGGTTTTGTCGCAGTCGCAGCTGATGTCGTTGATGAGCTCAGTTTTCCAAACTTAAAGGAGTTGACTTTTCGAATGGATGACTGTGAATACCCGAGTTATTACTCTCCAAAGTTGTTTCCCAGCCTGAAGAAACTCTCCATGGCCGTTGAGTCCAAGAACACCTTCTTTTCCTGTATTTATGACCATGAAAAAATGATGATCGAGGAGTTGGAACTGTACTTGTTGGAGTTGGAAGAACCAGAATGGCAGACTGATGGGATAACTAGTGCTTCTCGTGACGGCTGGAATAAGGTTCCATCCTTCGCTAGTTGGAAAAGTAATTCAGTTTTTAGTTGATGATAAAATATGTACCTTATCTTGCTTTATATTTATTTGGTGAGGTTTAAATTGTTTTCATATGAGGTATGGTAATATTTTACACAGGACTAAGGAAACTAATACTTCATTACCGCAGCTATGGCTTTAGGGGCCACTATTGCAGAGTTCTTCCGGATATGGATAGTTTAATGGTGCACGCCCAAGTTTATAGGATACCGGTGGAGAAAATATTACCAGGAAGTCTGAGATCTTTGACGCTAAGCAATTTGAATAAGGTATTAAATAATATTAATATTGGAGTACTGATAATCGACCCTTCAAAATATCTGCCTATTTTTGGTGTTACAGATGGATGCTAAGTTCCTCCTAAAACTTGTGAAGCGATTGCCACTTCTAACGCATCTGGATTTGCCTGACGGGTCTGTTGTTGACCAGTCAGGAAACTTAATGAAACGGTCGGTTCTAATGGACAAAATCAATAATAAGTCTTTAAATAGTCCGAATCTAAGCATTTTCAATCTCAAATTTGCTCCGGAAGATGATTTTAAGTCTACAAGCGATGAGGACCAGTACTGTGAGACTGATGAAGAGGACACTGACACTGATCAAGATTAGAATATACAGCCTGATATTACATAATGAACTAGGTTAACAAGGTTAGAGTTGGTAAAGATAGCTAACTAACAACTCTTGTCTTGTACCTTCACAAATCTTTGGAACGACTCTACGATTTATGAAGTTTACGGATGAATTACACTCCATTTTTTTGTACAATTTTATTAAATGCTTCTTGGCCGACCTCAAGCTGTAGTGTATAATTTGTTTTTATCATTTGGGAGTTGAAAAAAAAAATTTCAGAAATGAGATTTAGCTTTAAGTTATAAACAACGGCTTCGGTAGTGTTTTACTGGGTAACCTTTGCTTGGGGTTTCTGCTTCGAACCGTCGTGTTTACTGCAGAATTGTTTTAGCCAATTTTGTAGAAATGGTGACAGTAATGATCTCAATTCAATTACATGAAGTAGATATATAAAAAGCAGCTTCATGTAGAGCAAGATCCTGGCTAGTTTCATGTTTGCAAATATTCTTAATTTGTTGGAGGAAACGTCACCAACATTGGACTTTCTAACAAAGACTATACTATAACCTCCTACTCACCATGTTTGCATCTAACTTGAAGCCATGACCTTTGACATGACAACATTAATCCTTCTAAGGCATTTTAATTCGTGCTCAAACCTATGATTTCCAACGACTAGAACTCCCAACTCTCAAACGCAGGCTCGACAGTTTCTATGAGTATTGTTTGTAATGAACCCCTAATTCAGTTTTTATCACGGATGGACCATCAGTAATACCCCTTCGGTTATTCCAAGACTTCAGGTCATAGGTCAGCCCAGAATCCCTGGTAAATTGTACGAGGTTCTTAGAGAGTAAAAGTTTCTGCAGATATTTTTTAAATATGGAAATCAGGGTAGAAAAAAGGTTTAGTTACTTCAAAGTTCTTCCCAATTCTGTAAAAATTTTGACTAATATTTCACTCAGTTCATTAAAATGAAATGTATAAAAAGCCGCTTCATGTATGGAAATGGCCAGTATAGTATGCATTGTCTTGCAGGGATACGCATCTACGCTGTAAAGGTTTAGGATAAGAAATTAAAATTAATATGTTAATGAAAGTGAAACTTTAAAAAATTCAGGTTAGCAAGTCATGACACGACCTTATCTTGCATTTTTAATAATATCAACTAGCAACAGTACAAAATGTCGTCTGCATACACAGTCACAGTTCAAGGTTGAAAAATACATGCATTATTAAATTAATAATAGCTCCGCCAGTACAAACACTGTAACACCCCCTTTTAATATGGAATTAATTGGTAATTTGGCTCAGTTTTTTGCCATATTTCCTATAACTTACACAAGTCTGCGAGTACAGTGACAGTACACATATGGCTTACTGACTTAGTGACTTTTAGCCCTCTAAGGAAACACTTTCCCCTTCCCTGAATAACTTCGACAAACTCAAGTTATGAAGATGAGAAATCGGCCCTTTGCATAGGTTTATGAATAAGAATATCTTAGAGAATGAATAACCAGTTGATCAACTTTTTTGGGTTGAAACAGGCAGGAATGTTAGACCAACAGAAAGTTTAGTTGATGTTGATCCATTGAAGGCAGGTTTTTGTTGAGATAATTTCATAAAAAGTGAGATTGAAATTCTATCAAGTCAAAAGTTATAGTATCTTATGAGGTCTCTGTCCCCTCCTCTTGCAATTACCTGCAACTATCTACATGTATATTCTCTCTTTTTAGCATTTCAATCAAGGGATTTCAGAAGGTTAAGGAGGTGTATTGAGCAAGGTTTATTTATTAATTATTTTCTAAAATTAGCTACAAACTAGTCAACAACTTTAACAACTCAACAATTATTTAGTTTATAAAAATCATCGTTTCATAAATAAGGGCTTCCGCAGAATTTTTAATTAAACGACATGAAATGGCACATTATAAAAATACAACGGTGCAATGCAACAGAATGAAGTTGTTCTTGTGATATTTTTGGCATGTAGTTCTAGTTGCGATGCTTAGTAAAATTACTCAGTTTTAATACAATATATTCCAGTCCATCCTATTTGTCCCCAATTTTTTTAAACCCCACAAAACCGTTGGAATATTTTACAAGCTTTTTTTTTCTACTAGGAACAAAGGCTTCTGCATTCAGTTTATAAATACTAGTACGGAATAATCCAGTTATCTTTGGGCTTATCCCTACCAATCGATTTTTAAAGGAGTGTCTGTAAGCTCCTTATTGGGATGTCCGGATTGATCATTTTTAAACTGGGAATAAGTTTGGAACGCCCTGTCCCAAAAACTACCCTTGAAGAGCTTTTTAACAAGACCTTCCTTAGCTTTATGGATTTTAGTCCCAGAGTCCTCGCCCTTCCATCCCCAACCATGACCTTCGCCCTTATGACCCTGTTTCTCTTTCTGGTAGTGGTAATAGTCCAAAACCCGTTCCCAAGTGGACCCCTTGACCATTTGTTCAAGAAGTCCGTCCTTTTTCTGCCAGCCCCACCCCTTTTCTTCCGGCGGTGGGATATGCATTACGGTGACCTTTGGCTTCCACCCCCAACCTTGACCTCCCTTCTTCTTGCCCTTCTTGCCCTTCTTGCCCTTCTTCTTCTTTTTACCCTTCCCCTTGCCCCCTTCGTCATCTTGAGGAAGGTCCTCGATATCTTCCTCTTCTTCACTTTCCTCACCTTTGACCTTCCTTTTGGGACTGGACACGTCAAACTCTTCAGAGTCTTCTTCGGCCCCGGGGGGCTTTTTATAGACGCCGGATTCGGATTGTTGCATCTCGGCTATTACGTCGTCACGGATGGATTCTGGGATATCGTCGTAAGAGCTGTCGTCACCTGTCAAGTTTTAAAATGAAGATTAGTTCTGGAAATATGTGGGTTGTACGACGACTTTTTAATGCCCTTGAATAATTAAATTCGGACCCTGATTTATGAAGGTCTCGGACCGTTTAGCGTGTCATAGGAAAGTATTTTAAGGACGTGACAAACCTTGATCATCCTCTTCACTTTCCTCAACGGACTTAACAGGTTTGACGACCTTCTTTGACCGTTTCCTAACCTCAATCTCTTTTAGGGCAAAGTCGTTCTCATCATCGTCGGAATTTTCTTGCCCATAAAAAGCAATGGGGAGTTCGTCTGGGAGTGAGGATGACTTTTTCTTACTTATTTTCGTGTCATCTTGGTCATCCTCTTCGTCACCCTCTTCGTCGTCATCTTCACCCTCTTCGGCTGCTGGGCCAGCGTCAGCGTCACTGTCCTCTGGTCCAGCGTCATCCTCATCATCCTCCTCTTCCTCGTCGGAATCATCGGACGCTTTTGGGATTTTATGGTACTTTTGGTACAGTTCATACTCCTGCTTAAGAGTTGTCCAAGGAACGGCCTGTTCACTGGCAACTTGCTCGGCCTTAATGACCTTGCTGTCCGGTTTGGCAAAGACATGGGCCACTTCAGCATATTCGTCTAGAACAGAACCATCCGTGTCCTTTGGGGTCTCTGCTTCCGGAATCCAGACTGATGTTGCTGCGTAGGATTCTGAAAACAAAATCCGCAATTTTTCTTCATACTTGGCCAAACTTTCGGAAAAATCTTTCGAAAACCTTAAAATAACATCTCCGCAGAATATGACGACTATTTTACCCAACTTTCCTCAGAATCATCCAACTTACCCGAAGTGTAAAAGAGTAAAAGGCCAAAAGGCAACTTAGTAAATAGGTTAATCCTTCCCAAACTATCTGTTGGGGAAGTAGAAGCTCCGAAATGAATATTTGTACACAAAACTCCTAAAACAACAACAACGGACCAAGGATAAGCCCAACCCTTTCTATTTCGTATTAACATTTTTAAATCTAAGCCTAGAAAAAACTGAAAAAAGTCCTTGTGGATTCGATAGCCTCTGAATTAGATGAGCCGTTCTTGCTACAACTACTGTCGAGTTTGTAATATATTCTAAAGCTTTTTTCTGGCTGAGCTTGCAGCCCCTAAGCGTTGCTTGTCCAAATGGCACAGTTTGACTGAACTGACTTGTCCTCTTTGAGACTAAAGATTCATTTAATTGATGAGGATGAATCTCTCAACCCTTCGTCTAACGTTTCTAACCTGGTCTAACCTTTACAATAGTTTCTCTACTTTTACTGTGTAAC
This sequence comes from Hydroisotoma schaefferi, assembly GCA_034682405.1. Lineage (NCBI taxonomy): Eukaryota > Metazoa > Arthropoda > Collembola > Entomobryomorpha > Isotomidae > Hydroisotoma > Hydroisotoma schaefferi. The sequence continues at coordinate 5,271 of JAQFZX010003115.1, read as the reverse complement.
AGTTTGAGACGTTAGCCTCAGCGTTTCTGTTCACTAACTCGTTATTCTTATTCGTGAGAAATTTAGAATTACTACATGTAGTTAGTTGCATTAAAGTTTTATGGTTTCATTTTTATTATATCGCCATTTCGTTGACCTTAGGCCAACCTACCTACTGCCTACTACCTACAGTCTGCCTGCTGGTAGTTAAACTACACAAAAAGTATGTAGTTGTTTGGTTTTGATGAGATTATAAATGGGAGAAAGTGATTCAAAGCCGTTTACTAGTTATTTTGCATAAGCAAACCCACAAGTAGAAATTTTACCAATCAATAAAAAAAATGCATTGAGTCATAGTCATACCGGTTGTAGTAGTTAATTGACCTGTTCTGTTGTGACTGACCTGGCATGCTCCTCTGTAGTTGTTTAACAATTAATCAAAAGTAATCTGATTAAATAAATAGACATAGGAAAAAAAGTACAGCCCATATTAAGCAGATTGAGAACGCAAAAATAACTGAACGATTGTCAAAATCTGCGTGACCGTGTTTCTACTTTTATTCAGATTCCATAATTAGAATATGCAAATTGTTAAAAATATCTATTCGCTTTGTTTGTTTCAAGGTAAATCTACGACACAATATTTGACAACCTATTTATTGTCTGAATTTCAAGATGCATTAAGAATTTATAATCATCCACAAATATTTTAGATAAAGTCCCGTCCAGTCTTATATCTATCTAATCATCTGAAGGTTATTCTTCAGGGGCAGCAGCGTCAGCAGGAGCAGCAGGATCAGCAGGAGCCGCAGGAGCTCCAGCGCCTCCTCCTGCAGCTGGAGCTGCAGGGGCTGCGGTGGTCGAGTCAAGGAATGGAAGTGGGATCCACCAGCCGAAAAATCCTATAAAAATCAAAGAGAAATATGCTTAGGGGAACAAATTCATAGGAAACGTTAGTAAAATTAGCATACTGTTCTCAGGTTGTGCTTGGGGAAGTTCTTCTACAGCTGCGGTTGTAGGTCTCTTAAAGGGTCGCATGCTTCCCTGGGTCTAAAAACAAATACACGTTTCACATTTTTAATACTATTTTTATGTAAAAGTGCAAATAACATGGAGATGTAAATTACATGGGCAAAAGCAGCCACCAAAATGGTGCTCAAGATTACGAAGACAAAGAGAATGTTGAATTTCATTTTTAGAAATTGAGTCCTTCAACTTGATGATTATGTTGCTATATTTCTGGCTTTGATTTAATTTTCGACTGAAATCTTCCATAAATCTCACCTAATTTATACTCCAAACGAGACAATTGACTCGTCAGTTAAATCTGAAATTATATAGTGCTATGATTATGAATTACAATGCTTTTTTCTCGTTTAGTTAATATTTGCTTTGCTTGTTTCTTTCTAGCGATTCAATTTCCAACCGAACAATCAAATCTGTTGGGGATAATAAGCTTTATTAACACAAGTTCACCACGATTCATGAAAGGTTAGGGTTAGGCTAGGTTACTACTAAAAACCGAAGTAATAGGCAGGTTATGCGACTGGAAAAGGACTGATTGTGTAGCCAAAAAAGGCCAAAAAGCTGTGGGAAATAATGCCTTTTTGTCAAATTATCTAGTTACAGATTTTATTTACATTAGAGGTACATACAAAGAAAAATTAACAGTCCAAATTGAACTGTAGGAATGTGTATACTTCTTTAACCTGCTGCATATGATAAAAAACAAACAACTTTCTGATACCTCGGTGTCATTTTGGTTTGACTCGCATTCTGATTTGACTTAAAAATAAGTTTAAAATCAATATTTCTTTACATGTCTTCGAATGTTGGAGTTGTGCAATGATATCAAGGCCAATGATTGATAAATATTGACTGATTATTGACTATAATTTAAAAATGAATGGAAGAAAAGAGAACTGCATTTTACTCTCATGTCACATCAAGTTTTAGCAGTTCAGAGTACACAACTAACTAACCACGATTCCCCTTCTCCCATGTAATTATCATCCCTTCTTCGTATGTCTTTAACACATCTAGTTATTTAAGGGACTAAATCTGCAAGTCCCATTTCAGATGATTATATTTTCTAAGTGAAATAATGGCTAAATTAGCAACAGCAACAAATCGAAACAGAATACATGTTTATTTCTAAAATCATTTAACAGCGTCAAAATTAAATTACGAGAAATATTTTTAGAAGTAGAGTAAATCTATAATTTCATAGACTTCCTCCCACTACTTTTCTTAGTTTTTGGCGAAATCTGAGCTCCTTTCTTTCCAATTGAAGATGCCACACCAGAACCATCACTTTTACGGCTACGAAGCATTTTTGGAGAGAATTTCGATTTCATTTCTGGCGTTTTCTGCTTCTTGTGAGGTGCAGAGGCTAACTTTGCAACGGAGGTTTCTGAAGTCACTGAAGCTATTCCACTTTTACGGCTACGAAGCATTTTTGGAGAGAATTTCGATTTCATTTCTGGCGTTTTCTGCTTCTTGGAAGATGCAGCTGCTACCACTGCAACCGGAGCCTCTGAAGCTATTTCACTTTTACGGCTACGGATCATTTTAGGAGAAACTTTTTCTGGTGTCTTCTGCTTCTTGGGAGCTGCAGCTGCGGCCACTGCAACCGGGGTCTCTGAGGCTATTTCACTTTTACGGCTACGGATCGTTTTAGGAGAAACTTTTTCTGGTGTCTTCTGCTTCTTGGGAGTTGCAACTGCGGCCACTGCAACCGGGGTCTCTGAAGCTATTTCACTTTTACGGCTACGGATCATTTTAGGGGAAACTCTTTCTGGCGTTTTCTGCTTCTTAGAAGCTGTAGCTGCTACCACTGCAACCGGAGCCTCTAAAGCTATTTCACTTTTGCGGCTACGGATCGTTTTAGGAGAAACTTTTTCTGGCGTTTTCTGCTTCTTGGAAGCTGCAGCTGCCACCACTGCAACCGGGGCTACTGAAGCTATTTCACCTTTTCGGCTACGTATCATTTTAGGAGAAACCTTCAATCCTCTCGTTTTCCTCTTCTTTGGAGATTTAACCACAGCCTTAGATGAAGCCACAGAAACTCCCCGTTTACTTCGTTTTTCCAGTCTTTTAGAACCAAAAATAGGCTTATCTGAACCCGACTCCTCATTCACCTTGGCAAAAGCAGTTGCTAAGCTTTCAGGTTCAAATTTATATTTAATTCCCATCTCTGCCAACTTTTTATTCTGCTCATCCAACTTTTTAACCCGGTACTCCAGAACCTTGCTAAGCTCCTCTTCAGACTTTTCATTATTCTGCTCTTCCTTAACCTTTATCCTGGCCTTTAACTTAGGATGGTTTTTCTCTCGGAGGAATCGACTACTGAATATTTTACCAGCGTTAACATCCTGAGCAACAACTTCACCTAGTTAAAAAAAACAACAATAATACTTCAATTTATGCTTCTTTACTACAGATAAAACCCATATGAACAACTTTGTTTACTTACATTTAAGCAGTCGTTCAAACATGAGATAACCGTTCATACATTCCGCAGCGATTTTAGCAACTTCTTCGAACTCAAACTCGATAAAAGCATACCCTTTACTCTTCCCAGTCTAAAGTTAAAAACACACATTCAATAAAAACACCATAAATACACATTTTTGACCCATAAAAGGGTCAAAGGTCAACCTCCCCTACCTTCTTTGACCTAGCGAGACGGACTCGCATGACCTTCCCAAACTGTGCAAAATATCCCCTCAGCTCCTTCTCGAAGAAACCATGCGGAATGTGATTAAGGAGGATAATCCCTCGACGATACTTCGACTGATCCTGAATAGCCTTCTCCTGACCCTATTCACAATTTAAAAAAAATTACTAATTACTAAACACAAACGCACAATTAAGTTGCTTGAAGTTGAAATACGCTTTCTTAATTCAATTTAATCGCGAATACATGTACGTAAAAGGGTACCGTATTTCCATTATAATACCCCTGGGAGGGAATGCTTAAGGATAGGGGGAATTATTTTAAGGGCAATGAATACCAAAAATATGCTACCTTTATGTTTCATTTTTATACTTTTAAATTAGCATTATTAACAGAAATCGCAAATATAATTTATGTACGTAAAAGAGTACCGTTTTTCCACAATAATTCCCCTAGGAATGCTTATAGGTAGGGGTAATTATTAAAAGGGGAATTAAACCCAGAAATACGGTAGCCATATATTTATTTAATATTTTTACCTTTAACTTTGCATTTTTGACAGCTTTAGCAAAGGCTGATTGTTTTTTGAGGTCGAGTGCCAACGCATCATCTCCAACTTTTACGGATTTCTTCATCCTCAACTTCCTTCAGCGTCTGCGAATAAAAAATACCCTCCACTTTTATGTTTATTGATTACCGTATTTCCGGAAATTACTCCCCACCCCAGGGGAGTTATTGTTTTGATAGTTTTGAAGCAAAAAACGAGAAAACTTTCAGTTTTAACATGAGCAAGATAGGGGGAACTTTATTTTAAACATGTAAGGGATAGGGGAAGTTTTTCTAGGGGGCAGTAATAATAATAACCGGAAATACGGTATTTTATTATTCAAGCTTCAAGCTACAATGCTACAAATAATCCAAGATTTCTCAAAAAATAAATACAAAAAAAAGGTCAAAGGTCATCCCAAAACTTACCCAATTAACGATAAATAACTCAAAGAGTCCACGGTTTTTAAAGTTTAATTAATTAAAGTAATTAATTAATTTCCAATAAAAAAAACCCGTTAAAACGAGGAGAGTGAGGTACACGAGGTTTTGGTTGAAATTATGCTCTTTCCGCTTGAAAAATATCAACTATGATTGGGCTTATTTGCCCCGATTGGATGGAACCTATACCTCCCTCCGTAGGTCGGGTGCACGCACACAAGTGCTTATCTCATGGAAGTTATCGATAGGAAATGATAAGATAGTTTCGATAAGACGATTTACATTGTTGTAATTCAGTCGAGATATTTATTACGCATTTTAATAACTTCTAGTTAGGTCTTTAGCCCAACTAGGTAAGGTAGGTAGGTAGGTTAGATATAACTTTCTTTTTAAAATCCTCATGAATGACAATGAACATGAATTAATTTAATTAAAAACCTCAATTTTCAGCATTCAATCAAACAGCGGTATGAAGCATTTTTCAGAAAAAGCATTTTAGAGCATTTTTCAGAAAAAGCATTTTAGAGCATTTTTCAGAAAAAGCATTTTAGAGCATTTTTCAGAAAAAGCATTTCAAAGAATATTCAGAAAAAGCATTTCAGAGCATTTTTCAGAAAAAGCATTTC
>JAQFZX010003114.1:0-14152 GCA_034682405.1 Hydroisotoma schaefferi | reverse complement strand
CTACTCCTAATGCCCTATTACAGCTAGTGTTACTATACTACTAAATTTTATACGCCTGGCTCCAACTGAGGATGTCAAGTTATATTTTATGGATGGATGGTCTGCCATTGACCATGACTATCAATCCATTCAGTCCCTCTTTATATGAAGCTTGTTGGATATTTTACTGAGGCTATATCTTTTTTCTTGGACTAAGTAATAGCAAAACTGGTCAGTCTGATAAATAGTACGATCTTAATGGATGTAATCCTTATGGGAGGCAAGTTGGACACGCTCTATTTATTGTGTCTGCTTCCAGTTAATGACCACCGACTCTAGAGTTACCAGTTCAGCTTCACATACCCGTAATCTTGCATTGTTATTTAACATGTTGTAGAATTATTTTTAAAAAGTCAAAACTATAAACTTGATTTCTTACTTTGAGAATTAATAAAACTCTGGGTTTTAGCAGGAATACATTATTAAAGAAAATTACTAGATTATTTGCTCTGAAAAAGTGTGAAATTTCAATTAATTAGTATAGTAGAACTGCTGTTCAGGTTAAATAAATTATTTTCACCTGTCGAAATAGTTTATAGGTCTTGTTTAGCTAGAATCTTTCCTTCAGTATATTTTGTTGTACTTTTTGCTATTGTCAATTCCTTCAGTTCTAAGAGAATTCAGCCTCGTCCCCATATCCTTTAAGCAGGTGCCATTCCAACACTGTGAACTTCATGCAACCCTACGAGTAGTAAAACAGTAAATTATTCACGACCGACCTTTGTTGTAGTAAAATTACCTAGTAGTAATGCCTCCCAGAAGGAAACACCATTTACATCCATCTCTGAGAAACATTATGCTTTCTCTTCTCTCGTTCTGGCCACTTGGACAACCCCCAAATCTAGCCAATCATGCATGAAGAAATAATACCATCTACGTACTTGTTCGACACTATACTTGGCATTATTGACAAAAAAGTACATTTCTACCGTTTTATTGTATTATATGCTTCCCTTTAATTGAAGTTTAAACAAGCAATAGAGGGCTCAGATGATTTTTTGCTTATTGTTAGAACAAAGTCTGATGCATACCAATAAGTATTCACTGTACTGTGAATATAGCATACATTTTTATCCTGGAGTATAAAATAACACGGTGGGAAATTCTTCACAGGGGAAGAACAACTATATCTATCATAGGCTAACCAAATAAGTGGACGTTTGAATCTCTTCTTGTTTCTCGGTACAGGTCGGACCTACCCGTTTGCTAGTCCTCTCCCAGGTACCTATGGCCTACTTGTATACTGCATACTAATAATAGTAGTAGCAGTAGTAGTAGCGGTATGTGTAAAGTTTGGCAAAGACGCTATGGCAAATACAGTTTGGCAAAATAAAAAGACGCTTTGTCTTAGACAGTTTGGCAGATGAAAAAATAGTATAGCAAGTAGTAATGATTGTAATAGTAAGTAGTAGTAGTAATAGTATTAATATTAGTAGTAGTAGCAGTAATATAGTCGTAGATAGTCCTCAGTGCCTATAAATATGAAAGGTACAGATTCCAGATATCATTTCATAGCATACCCTCTGTCATAGGTAAATGCATTTGGAAGTTAGAGTTCGAGGAAGAAAATCCTAGCTTTCTCCACTGGGTGATACCAACAAACCCCAATATACTATAGGAGATACCATGCCACTACTGCCACCACTTCGGATTCAATCCACATATCATAAAGCGTGGAAAAGGCAGAAATTTGAAGACTCATTCTCCATCCGAAGGAATGGATAGAATGTGCATTACAGTATATCTACCCTTCCCACAGCCAAAAGATCCTTCACTCTTTCATCAGCCGAGCTCTTGCAACCATCCCAGCTTTCCTTATACAGTTTTTCGCAACTCACCCAAGTCCTCTTTCACGGGTACTTCCATCCAACCTACTCGCTTAAGTAAGTTACAATATAAGAGCTCCTATTACCTACTACAACTACCTTCTAATCTTTTGAACATCCAACCACGATTTCCAATTCTGGAGTTAAGTAGAAAGACACACGTAGAAAAGATATCGTAAGGATATAAAGATACTATTAAAGTAGTTGTAGCATTACAGGAGAAAGTTCATTTTTGTATAATATTGTAGTGAAAAGTTCATATACGAGACGAACGTCTGTTGGCTGGGTACATGGAACATTGAGTTACATAGTTTCCAACTTCTACATACGTATGTGAATTAAGCTCTTTCCCTCTCGTCGTCATCATCTTGTAAGAAAATATTGTAGATTGGACAAAGAACTTTAACCCAATTGTCTCATCAGATCCCTTTTTCGAATTCTTGCCAGAAGCGAAGGAATACAGTATACAATAATGCTGTAATGTAATATATTTTACCAACATCGTCGTAAAGACTTATATTTGTCGCAGATTTGCAGTTCTTATATTAAAAGGCCCAGCGTTTTGTTTCCATTTCAAACTGATGGACGGCTGTACAAGGCGAAATCCCATTATAAACTGTTTTTATTAAATTGCGGATTATTTCTGTCTGTATTATCATCTCTGGTTGAGCTTATTTACATCAGCCTGACTGACATTTATTCATCCGTTGTGCGTGGGCCTGACGGATGAATTGCTCTTTTTGCGGGGTGTCTTTTGTCCCGAGAAATCTGGTAAAAAACGTATGCTTGTTGGTGGATCTGACACATATCCTGGCCAACTAAGGTAACTGGAACTTTCCGTATAATCTAAAATTGTGGTTTTATATTAAATAATACTTAGAGTTGGATTTGAAGAAAATAAAAAAATGGGTTAGAATAGCAATACTTGCAATTGCTTGGGAAAATTCTACGTTGCTTAATATCCTTCAATATTTAAAAGCTATCTGATTGAAGACAGTTGCATAGATGTGCATCAAATATGTAGGAAATTTTATTTACTTTTAAATCTAAAAAGAGCCACTCCAACATCAAGAACGCGGAATAAGTACGGCTTTCTTACCATAACACGTAATGTTTAGTAGTTAGGTAGGAGATAGAAAATAAGGTGAAATCTGCAACATTCTCAAATTCCAACGAAACTCATTCTTGATGTTTAGCCAGGCGTAAGTTCAATATTTATTGTTGAGAACTTCATTTTTATCATAACTTCACCTATCTATGTTGTTAATATAGCTTTCTACATATCCTTTATTATTAAAGTGGAGTATTTCTCCGTGTTAAATTGCCTTCAAACCATCTTTATCTTCGAGGAATTACAGGTGTTCTTAAAATAAAAAAGGCAGAATGCATAAAGGCAGAATTCATAGGATGTAGACGGTTCACGTACAACCACTGCAATCAACTAAGTGAATGTTTGAAATAGGAAAAAACAAACAAACAATTTATTGTTTTCTCAGGACAGACTCACAATGTTGTAGTATTTTTCATCTCGAATGTCGCAGTAGTTCGTATTTCACTTCTACTACAATGTTTACAAAGTGTATACTTGATAATGGGAAATTACCAGTGAATTTCACCAAGAAAGAAAGCTTAGCTCAAGGGTTGGTAGCACTCGAAAGCTACCTTAGGTTAAATCTGAGGTTGAAGTGTGTGCTCACATTTCATTGGAGCCAATTACGTCAACAACAGCTACAGCCATGACAATGGCAATGGGGAACCCTTGATGAATTGTTAGAGTGCGGTAGGCCCGGGTTCCTAATAAATTGAAAGTTGTCTAATTTTATAAGAAAGTCTCGTCCTGCTTATAGTCTGATAAGCGAAAGTAAAAGCCAGCAAGAAGTAAGTTTCGAATATCACATGTATGAAAGTAGGACTTTGAACTTGCTTCTTGGGCATACTCGAAAAATGTATTGTCAGTTAGGAGAAGGAAAGATTTGTCTCGTTCAAACAGTTCCAGGAAATTGTAATTACTCCAAGCTAGAATAAACTTCATCTTTGAAGTTGTTGTGCTGCTTTTGTACTGTATTTTGTTCTGTAAAATAATAGTTTTGTCGTAATAGTTGGGGTAGGTTCAATTTCATGAAGGAGAAATTAGTTCTAGATTCTAGAAATGCGATTAGTTTCATTTTTAATTCAAGGCTGAAATTCTAAGAAAATACGATTGGGTCTCTTATACTTGCTCAACTACCTAATGAAATTACTGGAAGTGGTTGAAGGCTACGATTTTTCTGGAGTTAGATAGGCAACTTACATGTCGGTTAAGTTTAAGTACAAAACGATTTTTTAAATTAAATTAGTAGTTACAAGGAATGTAGGTGTATAAGATGACATCGAAATGGAAGCCTGGCTACGAGAAACCCTTTAATTATTTTGAATATTTAATTACACAGGTTTGTTAGCGTCTTTTTTAGGGTACTGAAACATGAAGATATTATTTATAATTAAATATTATTATAAATTATGCAATTATTAAATTTTTTTTGAAGTTGCACCTTATTCTAGCTTCTTTTCAAGCTCAACGGCTTATTTATCTAACTTACATCCGTCTGACTCACTACACAAACTTTGTTTTCCTTTCACAAAGAAATAACTTAGAGTAAGTACATTGTAAGTGATTTCTAACCAAATCCGCTCGCTGGTTCTTTCACAACAACGTCTTTAAAGTTTCTGGCCATGTAAAAAGCCGACCTGGCCTGGTTTTTCTCAGGTCAGGAACTTATTTTTCAATTATGACACCTTTTCAGAAACATTTTTGCTAAATTACACATTACTAATTTTTACCATTGAATTCGAACTTCACGATGCGATGGGAAAATTACAGCTATTAAGAAACGCATTTATTTCCCCGCACCCTTCTTACTTCTTTCAGGAACCAATTCAGATCAATCGGATTTGAAATATAGTTTAAGTCAAGTAAAGTAAGTGCGGAAAGCCTTATCACTTCAGTGCATATTTAATTTAATTTGGTTTACCCCACCCCCACCATCCCCTTGCATAGATTTTTCGGTTGAATATATTACATTACTAATATGGTACTTTAATTCAAAATGTTGGTGAAACTCGATTAGGTTTCCATTAGTGGGGCAAACTCCTCGTTCAGTTTAGAAGAGGCTTAGTCCTTCAATATCTCTAGTAATATTATTCTCATTAAAAGTTGGAGAGAAAGGCCTTTCATTTCCCTTTGAACGGGTATCAAATATTTAGCTTTTAATTCTTATATTTTTCGCCAATGAGAGCATCATATTAAAAACATAATTCCACGCCGATTTTGACTGCGTTTATAGCTTTTAAGGTCAAATTTGAAAATACAAAATATGTGCGTTCTGCTGAGAGGATTTAGTGCACCTAGTTTAACACACGTATGAAGAGCTTAATTCTTATTTTCGACATATAAGAATTCTTTAAAAGTCACGTTCAGTCAAATGATACCTTTTCAACAGAAAAATTATAATGGAAATTGAAACACAATAGATGTAAAAAAACTACTGCGGGGGGTGTAATGTTTTAGCTTTCATCAATTTAAGGCATGTACGATACGGTTAGTATAAAAGGTTTTTTTTAGAGAAGTGTGAACTTTTAAATATAACATTCGAAAGTTTTACATTACTCTTTCCTACTGAAAGAAACACTTAACTATGCCAATGAATAATGTATCTGGCTCGGCCCGTGCGTAGTATTATTAGCATGTTAAGGTTACTTTTTTAATATCACTTAAAGTAGTAAAAGTAGTGGAGATTTTGTTCCTTCATAATAATCAGACTAATGAAAATTCTGCGAAGAAAGTTGAGCATAAGCCACCCTCAGAAGCTGGTTGGTGATGGCTTTGTGTTTATAATCATATTATTCTGTTCTATAGAATTTCCCAAAGAAACTTTATAATTGAAGTGAAATATTAGAAATAGTGATTCACGTTTCATTTATTCCATACAAGATAACTACACATCTTTGTCTTTCTCTAACCCAGCTTCCCTTTCATTCTCGACTTGCTCTTCGACTTTTCGACTTATGTCTGCAGTTAAGTGATAAGAAATTATTCCATCGCACCTACTACCTCACTTAATTCAATAATAGCAATCAGTCTACACCTCCCGACCATGCTAGGCTACAGCTCCTCGTTCTCGCTATCTGTATTTGTTACATCAGGCTCAATCTGAACAATTCCATGAGCCCTAGAGATGAGGAGCCCCAATTATTATGGTATAATCACGAAATCTTGCGAGAGAAACTTGTGATTTATTTTCTAAGAAAATTAGGAAGCAGGATCCGCCTGCCTGAGAAACTCATCCATAGTCATTTCTTAACGAAGAAATATTACTTTTAGTTGTCTTCTTCTCGGTAGTTTCTTGGTGTTTACAGCAACTCGTAGATTACAGGAATAGGGATTCATAACTTCCTGTCTGTCTGTAAAGTGCAGGAGGGATTTGACCCAAGTAGATTCAGAAGAAATTTAACACAGGGATTATCATGATTTCGTTATGATTTTAACCCCCTACTGGTAGATAGTAAGTTAGTTTAGTCGCTAGTCGCAATTGCCTAAATCGAGAATGGAATTATTAAAGTTATCAGCTTTATGAATACTAAAGTTCTGTGTACTAACATACAGGGTGGCCCGAAATGATGTAGAGTTAGCACTACTTGCTAAATCATAGCAGTAAATATGGATATCATTTCGGGCCACCCGGCACATCACAATTCTCTGATTTCTCCAAATCCACGATTTACACTTTGTTGCATCAGGTCATCTGCAAGCTTTCACACATGTCAAAAGGGATATCTAGTATATTTATACTTTTTATAGGATACCTTTCCTCTGGTTATTTATGGTAAGAATTTCATTCTACGTATTTGTTCACAGAGCTAAAGATTTCCTCCGAGAAAAATCCTTTGCACAATCCTCCAATGTTCAAATGACCAAAGGGAATATGTACACTCCATGGCTCTTTTCTGTACTAACTAAAAGTGAAAACTCATATAAGTGGAAACTAGAAATAGCGGAAGACTAAAAAGGAATCTTTGACAGAGGTTTTGTCGGATGTGAGAATGTGGCAGCCTTCCAATCTCAGCATGGGTCCAGCAATTCAAGTGGAGCTCTTTCACTAATCCCTTTGACTGGACGTTTGATCTCACTTTTAATATAAATTTAGGTTTTGCTATTCGAGGTACGAAGGTTGGTTTTACGAATTTCTCAAGATTGAATAGTTCCATTTTGAGCTGTTGTCTGTTGTAGTTGTTTTATATGTTTAGCAGTTATGGAAGGGGACATTACTACCGTATATCCTCGAATAGAGGTTTCCTGCGAATAGTGGCCCCTTTCGAATAGTTGCCCCCTTTCAAGTTCGAAACTGTTTATTAGTGGCCCCCTCGAATTGTAGCCCTTTCGAATAGTAACCCTGAGGCATTAAGACACGTTAAACCATGCAGTAAATAAAACGCTTTTTACAACAGAGAACGATTGATTTATTGCTTATCGCATGCTAAAAAATGCCTCGACGGTGAAGTTTAAATTGGATGTCGTCAAATTCGTCAATTCATATATTATTCAATTCGTCCTATTTTGATATTCAAGAATGAAATAAAGTAATGCGTAATGCGTAATGCTTTTTCAAAGTAAGGGATTCCTTTTTTAAGATAAAATATTAGTAGCCCCCTCAAAAAAGTCAAAAATTGAATAGTGGCCCCGGCCTGTATTCGAGGATATACGGTATATTCGCAGAAATAAATTGAGTTACAACAATCTAAACTCAAGAGTACCAAAAGCAAAGGAAATACAGAGAATGTATGTCATTTCTGGGTGGGATGATGGGATGGAATTACTTCTCAATTTCAGTCCATTCATCTTCCTATCCTAATTTAAGGTCCTATAGTAGATTTAGAAGTTAGTTAGATAAGTATTCTCTGAAAAAACTGTAGTGGTATTTTTACATTAGGTTGACCCTTGTTCAATTGACATTTGGGTCCTCATCACTGATTTCGATAATGCTCTCGTCCTACAAAATGTCTTGAGAGCTTTAAATAGATTTCCAATTGTTTTTTTTCTTTTTAAAGTAAAATTAGAACTACAAGAAGTGACAGCAGTAACTGGCTACGTCAAGTGGATGACAGGTTCAATCTTCTTCAAGGTTGATGTTAAAACTGTGAGCTTCGCAGTCTAACTGATAAAGATGCAAGCTTGCTTTGCTTTCTCTGTAGAAACTGAAAGATACAATCTGACTGCGTAAGTCAAGTCAAGTGTGCTCTTGACAGGTTGACTGGTAGAAAAAATCCGTAAAGACAGAAAGAAAGACGCCAGAGGTATGCCAGCAAAGTGGCAGCTTTGATAACGTTAAGAAATCCTTGAGAAAGTGAAGAAAAAAGGATATGAAGACGAGATTTCATTGTATGAAATTGAATAAGAGTCCCCTTCGCTAAATGATCTGTCCCTGATAGTAGTAGTAATGGATGAAATGCAATGTACAAAAGTCGAGGAATATATATAGAGTGTGCTGAATCAAAAAGTATAGAATGTGAATTTTTTTTAGTGTTCACTTTACTCGATAACAAAGTAAGAAAGGAACAAAAAGTTATATCATGGCCATACCCTGTAATTGTTCTTGGGCCACGTGGAGAAGGGCCTTTACGAGGCTGTTTGAAGGTAATTTTACGGATAACAAGCTCTACATTTCCCTACAGTTAGGACCTTAAGTAGTTTCCAAACGATTTGGACTTGACTTTTGATTCCGCCGACAATCACCTACCATTACTTTTACCTTTGGCTCTACTTTTGATACGAGAGTTGACTACCAAAACCGATTTAGAGTTTTAGATTTTGATGAGAAAACCTACGAGTGGTTTCAAGAAAAATACTTGAAAGATGGAGAGATGGAGAGAATAACGTGACAGGGGTATCAGACTTTCATGAAGGAATGTATGTGCTTTGTGGGTGCTTTTGCTTTAACTAGTCTTTTCTGCAGAGCAAAAATAGGAAACAAATAAAACGATAAACTAAAGCACATCAGCATACAAATAGATCAATTCAAGGCGGAATGTCGTAGTCAGATTTTGATTAGTTTCTGTATAACAGAACGGCCAAGGTCGTTAGATAAAGCGTACTACAGAAGGGACAAGGTCACGAGGTGACGCTTTTGATAAGACATATTCTTTGAAATTACATATACAAAAGCTTGAAGTTTGATTAGAGAAAATGTATGCGAAAAATCACAAGTCTAGCGAAGTTCAGTGGATAAATATTGGGACAGTTTGATTAAACAAACAGCATAAGCTAGGTTCGATGCTGGAATGGTTATTTTGATACAGAAAGTTACATGTTTTTTTGAAAGAAATAAGAGTGAAAATATGCAGAGAAAGTTGCTTGGAAGTTCCATTGCTTTTGAAACATAACTTTTGTACAAATATGATATTTTACTGACTTTATAATAGTAAAATAATAGATTTCGTTATTTTGTGCATAATTTCTTAAATAATGATGCTTAGTTCAACAAAGATTCACTTTCTAGCAAAGCCTTCCTAAATTTTTTTTTTTTATTTTTTTATTTATTAACCAGCTTAAAAGCACCCTAGGGTTTTCACCCGTGGCACCATCCAAATCCGAAATCATATATTCATTATTGTATGCATTACAAGTAGCAAAAAAGCCTTCCTAAATGTAGTTATCCTATTTAAAAAACGCCAAATCATCTGTAAAAAGTAATTTTGCAAAATGAAGATATATTTAGCAACTAGCTTTCTTCCTCAGTTAAAAGTAACACAACTGGAGTTTCCTCAATTTAAATTCTTCCTTTACAAACTTTATATTTAATCTTTTTCCTCACAGAACTGATCTCTCTACCCTGTAAACCTGACTGACATTGGAGTGGATGGTTATTTGCAAATTGCTATAAAAAAACCTCATACCAGACTCAACTGCCAGTCTTAACCAAAAACCAATACCACCACCTTACCACCACTACTACGGCTGGTGAAGGAAGATTTTAATCTCACGAACTAAAATTGATCCTGCAGATCCTAATCCACCTGTCTGTGACCACCACGACTGGAGACTTTCACTAAGGAAGGGGATCAACCAGTCAAGAAGACCGAGAAAGAGTATTAAATAACAAGCAAAAAACTCTACCAGGCAAAGCATAATAACTGCATTTGAAAGAGAATACCACAGGAGTAACTAACTAGACTGAGCCAGATCCAAAATCTAAACGAGATCTTTGAGAAAGGAAGGATGGAGGTCCACTAGGTTGATCTAGTTAGAGCCTTTCTTTACTGCTGAATATTTCCTCAGTTGGTCTAGCTAAAAGGGAGTAAAGTTGGAGAATAAATCTATAGTGGTTTACTTTTGACTACTAAATTTAACAATGGAGTGTGTGAAGGAGAATAAAAAGCGATTCTTTCGCAAAGGAGGTCAATCTCATCGAATTCAAAGATCGTTCGACAATCACACAGGAAGTAACAGTTGCTGTAGAGTCCCAGCTCCTAGTCCGAGTATTGATAGTATGTCCTTGGCAAGTGGGACAGTAACTCCTGTTCATTTGCAGCAACAATTACAACATCAGTTGCAACAATCGTTGCATCAGCAGCAACAGTCTTTACATCAACAGCAACTGGCGTTACTTCAACAGCAACAACCGTTGCATCAAAAGCAACAACCGTTGCATCAACAACAACAGCCGTTACATCAACAACAGCAACCCATACATCAAAAACAGCAACCCCTACATCAACAACAGCAACCCATACATCAACAACAGCAACCCCTACACCAACAACAGCAACCCATACATCAACAACAGCAACCCATACATCAACAACAGCAACCCTTACATCAACAACAGCAACCCCTACACCAACAACAGCAACCCATACATCAACAACAGCAACCCATACATCAACAACAGCAACCCTTACATCAACAACAGCAACCCCTACATCAACAACAGCAACCCTTACATCAACAGCAACAATCCCAACTGCATCAACAACAATCCCAACTGCATCAACAACAATCCCAACTTCAACAGCAATTAAAGCAGCACAAGGTAAACCCCTTACTTCTAACTAGAATCGCAACATCAACACCCACGTCAAGTCCAGGGACCCGATCAGCGGTGGGGAACCCTTCAGGCAGCCTAGACGAGGCTGAGATCAATATAAATTGTCACAGGAGGTCCATGCCTGCTCCCAGGAGGGCTAGGAGTGCTGAGCGATTTGATGGCATGAGGGTTGCCTATGGAGGGAGTGGTTCAGGTGAGATTAGACTAAATCTTTCTGAAACGATTATCTCCTTACCTACAGCACTATTTTCGACCTTGACTAACGCTTTTGATCACAAGTTTTGACAGCAAAATGTCATCGATTTAGCAGGACATCCTGTTAAGTTTAACTTACCCACCTACTTCCCAACGTGAAAGGAGATATCACTAACTTTGACTACGTACATTTAACCATCTTTCTCATCCTGGTATTAAATTCACGGCAAGTAGGCGTCCTATTCTGCTGTCTACAGGGGAAAGACTTTGCAAACCTCTTCTTTAGATGATTTACCAAAATCCTACTGCTCGATGCTCCTATTAATTAATCTTCCTCAGAATAGTGCATCCCATATCTGCTGCTACTTCTATCACTACTAATCTTGCGATAAACCACGAAATCCAACTTCTACTTAACAGTAAAATCCATTAATGTATAAAATATACCGATATGGAGCAGTAAGTTTAGTATGACTCTTTTAGATACCCTACACGGGAAATTATGTCACTGTACAGTCACTGTCACTCTTTCCTTACATTAGGACCCAATTTATCATCCTATTTTGACAAGTGTAATATCCTGAGTGGAGGGACCCTGTATTGTCTCCGTTTCGTTCGAGCGAAAGATACCTTATGTAATGTACTTTAGGTCATTTTGCAAGTTTAATATAGTAAATATATCATCACTTCTCTGGGACGATTAGTAACTTGCCTATTTTATCGTTAAAGCTTCTGATCATAACGAAGCGTATAAGTACGTACCGAGCTCCGTATGTTAATTAACATGTGCTTTGGTAAGCTTTAGGTTTATAAAAATAGGATGAGATATTTTTGCAATACCGTGCCAGTAAATCTCCCAACATTAAACAGTACTTCAAAGAAACTTCAGTTTACACTTTGTACTTTTCTCCTTATAGGAAGTTTATCCTTGGACATACAAGAAGCCTTGATATAACAACTCTATTCAACAGAAGTTAGGTACGCACCCGTGGATGAGCTTTCGAAAACAGAGCTTAGTAAAGCATGATAATAAATAAAAGATTGAAAGGAAGTAAGAGTTGGATTTTTTTATTCCCGAAATCCGACAAGGACAGAGAAGTGTAGAGTTGCCTTTGTTTTTATAACAAAAAAAACATAAAAGAGAAATACCCTCGAGAGAAAGTGTGAGGTTTGTACAAGAAGCAATCTAAGTAT
Source organism: Hydroisotoma schaefferi (assembly GCA_034682405.1). Taxonomy (NCBI): domain Eukaryota; kingdom Metazoa; phylum Arthropoda; class Collembola; order Entomobryomorpha; family Isotomidae; genus Hydroisotoma; species Hydroisotoma schaefferi. The sequence goes on along the minus strand of JAQFZX010003114.1, from coordinate 1,818 downwards.
GCTTTGCGAGAAGCCTATTGGTATTCTATTCAATTGGAGGAAGAGTAGGTATCTTGGTAGGTGGTAGGTTGGTAAATAATATCACTGTTTACATTAGCTCCTATCATTCCAATGAATAAACACCCGTGGGACGAGTTTGGTGAGAGAAATTGACTTTCACTTTCACCCGAAATTTATAACAGTAAGCATAAGTCTCGTCCTGCTGGTTGAAGTCTTAGAATCCCTTCACACGTAGCAATTGTTTATAAAGTACCTACATATATCACCTAGTAGTAGAGCTATCTACCGAACTTGGCAGCGTTATAGTCTTCTAAGATCTAAGATTGTACAGTTCTTATTAATTCGGAGGGTTATACGCAGAATAAAAATAAAATCCACACGCAGCCTTGTTCTGGTATATTTAGGCCACAGTCCGTAGTGGATCTAAACAGGAGGGTGCCTAACTAAGTGCACTACTGCTTGGAAAGTTGTTTTAATTCTGTCCCATGGATTTAAAGCTTCATGCCAATAAAGATGGTGGATGACACGGACGGAGGTTGTTTGGACGGAAAAGTATACATCTTTCCATTCTAAGCATGGTTTTAGTGGTTTTAGTCACCTAACGTGCGACTTTCTCCCACGCAAGTTTTATAAACCTTCCTCTCTTTAGTTGAGAGTTGTTAGGGCTAGATGATTTTAGCTAAAAGATTCGAAGGTCGTTTCAATAAAACTCTAAAAATATGCTTACAGTTTAAATGAACTATAAATCAGATGAGATATCTGTAAAGAATTTTGGTTTAGTAAGGCGAATACGTTTCTTATGATGATAACTTTTTTTTTGGAAATGCCTAGAAAATCAATATAAAAGGTAAAAGGATGTACTATTGATCACTCCTAAGGAAAAGTTCGATTACGAAGGTTTGGCAGGATGACGATGGTACGGTGGCATTGGCATGATTCATCTCTCTTACGAAAGCGATATTATGGAATGTCAGACGTGCTTGAATCATCAGAATAATTCTTTTGTCCCGTCTTCCATCATCATCCCGACTAAAAATATTTTTGAGCATCATATTCTTCTCCCAAGTCCAACAAAAGATGGTTGATCTTTCAGGTTAAAAAACCTTTCAGGGTAAAAACCCATGATTCAGCTACTCAGATACGGCTACTGTAACTAAAAGTAAGGTTTCTGATTATATTATTAGCTCTAAAAGACAGTTTTATTGTTAATTCATCGCTTACTTTTCTTTGTATACTATTTGAAGTCAAAGTAAGCTCATTTCTTTCCATATCAAATTGTTAGCTGAGTGGGCAACTTTACGTGGCGTAGTGCCAGTAGTTATCGTAAATGGCAGAGCCTTTGACAACTCTCTAGAATAGAAACCCTTCCTTACCATTCCTTTCACGTAATGATTGATCAAAAAGGTTAATGTTAAAGGGCCATTATGTAACAGGCCCGTGATTTATTAATTCGTAATTGGAGAAAAAATATCAAATACTAATGACTAGATCAAAGGAAGGATCATTCGTCAGCCAAACTTTTTCTTTTGTCCCATACAAAACGGCAAAAAGCTAATGGAACCTGAACGATAGTGAGCCAATTTGAAAGTCATCGTAATACCCAATAATCTTTTTTTTTATCGCTAATTGAACCACTCCTCTTTAATCGACGTCCCCTTTAATATTATGGTAAATGCCTTAGCAAACGATTATAAGTCTTAGCACTTCAGATCAAACTGTCCGTCTGCTTTTTTATTGCGTCTTCTAAGAATTCATACAGATTCAATCAGTTTACTGCATTTATTTTCTCTCTCCTAGGAACAGAACTTCAAATAAATC